>JAGDQP010000346.1:0-173955 GCA_022664845.1 Lepisma saccharinum
ATTTTGGTTTAAAATGTATAGATAGAGGAACTGAAGTCCATATAAATGAATGATTGTTTAGTGTCCTTGTATTTTGTATTTGAATTGCTTCTATTTTAGAAATATTTTATATATCATTAATGAGTAGATTACGGAAAATGAAGTATACATTTTTATTAAGATAGTTACACAGATAGCACAGTGCGGGAAGTGATTTCAATAACGTAATTTTGACTGTATAAATGAAAAAAAACTGATACTAACAATAATAACTAGACAACTATGTAAGGACTAATAACACCGATATATAGGATTAGTAAGGAAGACACTTAAGAAAATACTGAAGTCACAACATAAAAGCAGGAATTAATAAAGTGAAAAACATTAATAAATAATAGTAAAATTTAACCCAAATAAATAATAATTACTTGATACATTAAACCACTAACACAGTGTACTTAATATATGATTGTATTTTGTTACAGCTCAGGTCCATGTATGTACGTATTGTAAACTGAAATGAAAATAAAAAAAATAATAAAAGAAGAAATTCCCCCACTCGCGGAAAAAGGGCCTGGATTTGCCAGCGGGAGCCAGGCTAAAAGAACTTCCCCGCCCCCCCTCTCTCTTCGCTATTATTTTCTCTTTTTTTATGTAAACAATACCTTGAGGAACAACAGGTCCTGCCGACTCCGTGCTTCGGCGCCGTGTCAGGGGCCGAAGCAGGGAGACGAATACCGGGGATGGCCTGCCCCAGTCCCGTGGAGAACACTTTTAGTTCGCAGCATTTCAAATGCGCGAAGCGGGGCTGAGCCAAGATTGACTGAGAGGTAGGGGTGGTCAGAGGGTCCCAAAATGAAAAAAAATGAAATGTTAGTAGAATATCTGCGCTAAGTTGTTTATAGTTAGGAACGGTAAAAAAAAACGAAATATTTTACAAGTTTCCCTATTCTGATTTTAAGATTATGCAAATGTTAAAAAACGTAAGTGACAATTTCAGATCAAGTAACCGTAAACCGCAAATGACAAATGACACTCGTAATACCTAAAAAACGTAATACTTTTACAATTTTTGCTACAGTGCAGACAAATATAGAATACTTAAATAAGGTGCGATACTTGCTGGGCATTTACTTGGGTAGACATAAAATATTCCAATTGTAAAATCTTGTAAAGTTCGCAAAATTATCTGAAAATTCTTGTAATCATGTTCAAAATGCAGGTAAATGGAAGAACGCACAAAACATTTTGAAGAAGAGAAAATATGTTTCGTTCAATAAAAGGAGCACTAGGAGAAATTATGGTGTGCAATAAACGTGTCGAAAACTATATTGGATCAAAGTTTGAAAGTAGAAATATTTAAGCGTATGTTATTAACATTACAAACACCCATGAAAAAAAAAACTGAACTCAACAAACACATTAAGACAAAACTGTACATATTAAGAATGAAAAGTTGAAATCACGTTCGGTAATATTCAAAGTAATCCTGATGTCATATTAAACGCCAGGCTCTATTACTAGGTAATTGTCACAAAAATAAACATTATAATTTACAATTAGATCATTGTCTTCGAAACTTAAAACACTCTTCCTTTCCTGCACAACAATTGTTTAAATTCCAATCTGTTAAATTGTATATTTAAAGATTGCCTATGTAAAGTCTTAAGTTCTGATCTGTGTAATGAATCAAGTTTAGAGGAAAACTAAATATTACGTTTCGAAATCAGAGGAAACTGATTATAAGCACTAACTTTTCACTAAACATTAAGAAAGGAATATTCTCATTACATTTTATTTGAATCATTTACCAGAATTCGTATCCAGAGAAATAAATAAAAGTAGTAGTAGCAGTAATGAAACAACTTAAATTTATAAAAGAGGGAGTGAGATGTAAGACATGAAAATTAATTTAACTGTAGGAAAATAAAATACCTAAAACTATTAAATTAAATCCTTTTCTATCCTCTTGTTTCTCTCTTTGTCTGTTCGTCACATCTATTTTTTTCTCTTCTATTTTGACTGAAGGAAACTGTTTGTATAAATGGTTTGTTTTCCTGCTTTGTTATAATATGCACAATCTGTCTTGATTTTCCTTTATCCCTCGGTTGTAATGAATGCCACTCATTTAATCCTTTGGGGTATTACGAGAATGAAAAATTAGTGAATTTAATTTTTCCTCTCTCGCACAATGTTTCTGATACCGAGGAAGATTCTATTCCAATCCCCCCTCTCTTCTTCCTCTGTGATTTGTCATATAACAAAGTAAGTGAAACTTATTGAATTTTTCCTTATGCTGTCTGACTGCTTACTTGTACCCAGCAAATCAAGATAATTGGATACATTTTAATTCCATGTTTCATATTTTTCATCAAGCTAGTCAGAATGGAAAGAAATGAAATTACGTGTATTATGCATTACGGAAATGATGATACGTAAGATGCGTTTTTGATGATATGTAATTTTGCTCATGTGTCATACTACAGCAGAACAATTGTATTAACTATTTTTCTACGTGTTTTAGTGATTGATAAAAAGTCCTTGAGTTTTTCAGTTTTCATTTATCACTTATGACAGCTTTTCAACATACGACAATGTAATGCACATCACTAACTTCATTCTAAAGTACATATCTTACATGTATCTCAGTTACAAAACTATAAGAATTTGTAATTTCTTTCCTTACTTGAGTTGTTTGCTATCGATTGCTATTTAAGAAAGAATATCATAAGAATATTTATTAATTGAGAATATAATTAAAAAAACTTTTATACATTGAAGATCGTTCGTAATCTTGCGATGCCCAATCTAAATGCTAGGTTCGCCTTTCACTTTTTAATCACTGGTTTGATCCTGGTGTGGATACTGATTGTTCTGGAATCCGGTCCTATTTCTCTTCTTTTTTTCTTTTTCTGACAGGAGTCACTGCCTTGAGTTGAACACGTCGGATTTGAAATCAAGAACCACGCTCACGCAAAGCGAGCTTCCTAACCCCTTCAGCTAACCGGAAAGCCATTTTCACCAACGTCTGACTGTTAAAAAGAATTATATTTTCATTAAACCTTGTTTGATGTCAGTATTGAGCTAAATATAGTACGTAAACTAAAATATTAACTTACATAATACTGTTTAACATAACATTTCATATAGTGCAAAGGTTAATTAAGTTTATCTGTCAAATTACATTTACAATATTCAAAAATTAATTTTCGTTCTAACATTTCAACCCTTTCGCTATACTTAATTAGGTTTGTCATCAACATACAACCACATACACAGATATACAGGCACACACACACACACGCGTGCGCTTCCAAAAGAACCAACAAAGATCAAAGACATAACTTCCACTTAATAAATCTGACAGTCGTTCACCACGATTCGTAATTAGTCCAACAGGATTTCCTTGTAAGTCAGTTTGTATATGTGTGTGGAGTGCTTAATGAAACATACATTTTCTTGAGCACACAAATGAGGAAAGAGAAGAAGCGAAGATAAACTTTAACACAAACTAAACTGATAGCAGCATACACATATCCTTTTCAGATATATGGGTTGTTTAAATGTCTATGGGTAAGTGCTTGTATTTTTAACTGTGTACTATGTGATCCTTTGAGCGTAATGTAGCGAGTTTCATGGTTGTTATTGCTGTCTTTTTCAGAGCTCATGATGAAGAATTGTACGGAGTAGAGATGGATACAGAACTGTGAAACGAGCCTTGCTCCAATACTTGTAATGAGAGAATTTACTCTAAAGATCATCCATTGTAGGAAATATATAGGCATCGGCTGGGCAATGCGTAGGTATGCGGGCTCGAGGTTTTCCACAGTTTCACCAGGCAATTGCCGGAATGGTATCTTATGTAAGACCCCGGCAGATACCTTCCGCACTCTAGTCCGAGCCAAAGGTGCCAAAAGGTCGTTAAAAAATTGAAATTGAAATGAAAATTGTAGTATTTGTAGCGATGTATGGCAAATCAGTTTGTGGATATAGTTTAGAAACTGACCTGAAATTTGTATGACATTCTACTTTGCTCTGCTTACGCATTGTAGTTTGTTGTACTGTTGTTTTAGTTGTAACAAAAATAAGAAACATCTCTTGATCGTTTTTCCTTTACAAAAACAATAAGTAAAATGTAAGCTAACTTAACCAAAGCTTGGTTCAGTGAATCACATTTCGTGAATATATGTGTATTTAGTAAATGTACAGAATTCTAGTAGTTCACTTGCTTATTACAACTTACATTTCGAAAATTATACTATAGTGGGTTTGTTTCATTGGTCCCGTGTGCAGTTTTGTAAAGAAATATTGATAATAGTGTCATTTGATTCAGATGCTAGTGTACATTAAGAAAATTTATTGTAGCCATTTCAATTACGCGATTGGGGACAAGGGAGCAAGGAATTTACTAAATCACAAAATTTCGCGTTAATCAGGGTAAACTTGTGCTAGGGCATTAAAAGTAGCCTCACTACGTTCAGTTTTTAAGTGAAGCAACACAACAAAACATTACCTAAGTAAGAATCCAGATTTTGAATATATAGAGAGTCAAAATGGCAAAACATGAAAAAAATATTAATTTAAGCAGTTTCGTTTCTTTTGCTTGCAAACTGGTTTTTGTGACTTTTTGTATATTTTAACAGACTTCAAACCGATTTTAACCTAAACTTCTTAGTAGATTAGCTTTGGTTTTGTTTCATTAGATTACGTTAGGTGAGGCAACCGGGTTTAAAATTCACAAACAAGATTCGAAATTAGGTTAGGGGAATTATCTCAGGTTTTTCCCTGGTAGTAGTAATTGTTATAGTATATTTTACAAGAAATCTTGAATTAAATTGAACTGAAAAATCTTCATAATTATGGGTCGAGACATGCACTGTGTTCGAAATATTTCTTGGATAAGACTATGGGGAAATTAAAACAGCTGAAAAGCTGTTTATTCAAAATCCGAGAGTATTACTAATGCTTAAATTATGTCCAATTTGCTAAAACAAGATGCATATTTAAAATGTTAAGACATATCCTTAGTAGCTATGTAACCCACTATTACAAATTTAAGAATTAGTTTTTCAGGACTATGTCTTCAATTCTAGTGCAATTCGATTGTTATAGGAAAAAATATTAAATCTATGGGATATATTACCTCCTTATAATCACCTTAGTTTAGCCATGGTTAAAACAGATATAGATCAAGCTTTCCTGAGTCAGTTCCTAGAGCGTTGGTTTAGCATTTCAGAGATTCTGTGTTCGATACTACCAGATGACATTCTGTGTGAGGTTATTCCAAAGTTTTTCCTCAGCCACATCAGGCAAATGCTGGGAAGGTACATATAGCTTAGATCCTTCTTTCATCGTAAACGCCATAAATAAAATCAATTCAATTGAAGGGTGCTTTTTACTAAAAACATAGTAGTCAATTCTACTTTAAGAAAAAAAAATAGCAAGAAAAAAACCTTCTAAATTCTATGTTTTGATGAATTTCACAACATATCTGATATAATTTGTTCACACAGGTATTTGTTGTTTCGATCAATTTGTATTAAGGCTCATTGCTTTCTTTTATTAGATTTTTCTACCGTACAAGTTTGTAATTCCTTTCTTAAGCATCCTGTATAATTCAAGAACTAAGATCATCCTCTTAAGAGCAACAAGAAAGTTTCCCTTGTACAAAGCGGTACTTGAAGAGAAATTGTGAAACTTTAATATTGTGATGTCTTTAAAAGCGTATAATTTGTAAATTAAACTTTATGTTTGACTTTGTTTTCCTTGAATAATTTATGCTAAACATTCTAAAAAAAATGCATACTAAAAATGCATAAAGTAGTGTTACTAACTACGAACTAGAAATTCTGATGTTAGAATTTTGACCTAAGGTTTCTTGAGTAGTTGGTATTGGTGAGAGACGAATAAATTTTAGAAATTATTGTCTCAAAAAAAACTAATTTAAATTGAAATAAATTTGAATTGATTAATAATATTTTCTTAACTATAAATATTTTAAATACGTTACCTATAATATAATTTTAAAATGATAAGCTTAGTCATTTGTTTTAAATTAATTGCAAGGATTCGTTATCTACTTTATGCATACCAAATAAGCAAATTCAACTAGGCTTTCACAACGAAGCTACAAGGATGAACATCTATATATATCCTCCTACCTCATTCTATTGTTTACAAACCAATTCAGTTTGAAATTGTCTCAATTTTAAAAGAAAAATACGAATAGAATCTTCTAGATCTGAAGATCTCTTTTGATCTATTTCTTTCATTCATCAAGAATTCCGTGTTTTGCACCATTGTTTGTTGATATCCAACTCTGACGTTTAGCATATTTACGTAAGAAGAGATATTGAAAATGCAGAACTTAGTGGATTCAACCCTCGCATACCTGCCAGCCAGCATTTTGCTCCTAACTGACATCACTTGGAAAACTGTGAATGACGTTGGCATCTGCTGGATTGTGTAAGATATCCTCGAGAGACTCTTGCAAGCCCTCAAGATAAAACAACTCCTTTCTTGTTCCAAGCAGTTGCTTTTCCTGTCCAACAAAGATATTACTAAGATATCCCACAGAATTTGACACAATGAAACGGATGAACTTCTATTTCTGAGAGACCAAATATGATGAACCAGTATCTTTGTTGTTGCCAACTCTATAGATTATTCCCTAAACTTTGTGATATGTTGATGTTTTTTGTTTTGTTTTGAATGTATAAGGCTCAGGTCGACAAAGGGTGGGAGAGAATTAAGTAACGAGTTAACAAGTAGGATGGCATATTATATTAAGATATAGAATCTTAATGAGTAATCTTTATATAGTTTCTTTCTGTCAGAATAAACTCCTGCAATTAGCGTTCAAATGAAGAATTAATTTTCCAAACGTTTCTTTTTATATTTTGTTTTCAAATTGAAACTCTCCGATAATATAATTTATTAGTCAATAGAAGCTAAAAAAAAAGGAGTTCGGTCTTTATTGGCAACGTTGAATTTATTTATGGCCTTTAGGTATCTCAGGCTTAGTCTTGGAAAAGATTGTGTAGGCGGTTCTAGTTGACCAGGTCCTATTTCTATGTACCATACCGCAATTTGCCTGGTGTGACTGAGAAAATGAGCGGGTGCTGAGATCGCTTCCATGTCCTTCCGATTGTTAAGCCAACGCTTTACCAACTGAGTTAGGGTCGCTGGGTTTGCTCGCAATGTATGCTATAAAGATGTTCTGCGGTCACCAGCTAAATGAAATCAGCTGAGAATTTGACGTTTCGAGACCGAACATTGCCATCATACTCAGGGATATTATGCAGATGACTTCTGAAGAGGTATGGGCTTAAGGATTCTTGTCTGTGATTGGTTGCTTTGGAGAAGTTCCTCGACGCTGATTGGTCATGTTTTTTTTATGACAGGAATACATATATGGTTGAATTGGAAGCTATCTTCAGATGTTTTTCTCCTTTAAGATGTCCAGTGTTGCTTCCGTTCAAATAGCTGGAGTTGTTTGCAATAAAATTTGTTTCAGAGAATAACATTAATTGCCCTTGATTTGTCTGAGCTCTGATAAACAGTTCTTCTTTGCATAATATCACTAAGGATGTCAAAAATGTCAGTTCTGGAAATTCGGAATCTTCACCTGATTTCATCTGGTTGACTATCTTTACATAATAGAATGACAAAAGATCTTTTGAATATAAACTCTTGCAATATCTGCTGCATTGTTTCTTTCTTTAATTTTATTTAAGACCTTTAAACATGGATTCCGCTCGGATTTTCAATTTGGGGTGTGTAAAATCAAAATTGGAAGGGTGTAAGTGAGTTTTGCACGATGTCTATTGATTTTTACCGTAAAATATTTATGTTAAGAGAGTCCACTAGAGTTTGGTGGGGTGTCACTTCCCCCCAATAGGAGGAGTCTGGTGGAATCACTGCGTTTAGACAATTTTGGGTCAAGTCGAGAGAATGATGATGGAAGAAGTTATGAAATGATGAAAGCGGGGGAAACCGGGAGAACCCTGAAAAAACCTACTCATACGGTTTGTCCACCAAAAAGCCCACTTGGTACGAGCTGGAATCGAACCGTGGATCTCACGCATAAGAGGTGAACACCCTACCAACGAGCCACCACTCTGGCAATGAGCGTAGGATACCAAAGACTCTACGATTATGGACATTTCCTTAGAGTGATGTCAATTCATAAGTTGGAAACTATGTTCAAGTCAGAAACAGAACAAAAAATCAAGAAAATGAGAAAGCTTCTTTCCTAAGGAAAGAAAGGAGTAAAGAACGCGAGAGAAAGAAGGAAAGAGAGAGAGAGGGAGAGAATGAGAATAGAGAGAGAGGGAGAAGGGAAATGTCAATAGCAATTGTGAGTACGTGGAAGCTCGTGGTTGGAGGGAAATGTTCAAGAGTTTGTATTTGGCCGGTTAATTGTTGGGGTGTTTCCGTTTGCTAGCAAACAAAAGAAGTAACAACAAGGAAAAAAAAAAGAAAACGGGAAAACTTTTGTAGAAAGAAAGAGAGAGATAGAAGAGCCTTAGATTGAATCTCGCCACAAATGTAGCAACCGCCACTGCCTGTCAGCATTACAAGTGTCCTTTTCTCCGCATTGTATTAAAGACCTTTCATTAGGCATTCCCTCAAACTTCTTTTTTTTTTTTTTTTACAATTTTCTGTTTTTCTGACATCGTCATGGTTTCTGAGTAATGAAGGGTTTTGTAATCGCAAGAACTTAACCAAAGACAGAAGGTAAAAACAAAGAACTAAGAAGCGATTTGAAATAAAAGCCTGTCATGTTTCACGCAACGTGACACATCATTTTCTCTGATAATGTGAGGTTGAAATTGTGAACCGCTAACTCCTGACATGATCGATGCGAAAATTTGACGGTACATCTAATTACGCTATAGGTTTAGGGAAATCGAGAACCCACTAAATTCAGTTTTAAAACATACACCGTTCTCAAAAAGAATGTACTTAAAGTTTACCTTTGAACCTCTCTAACGCAACCCCTTTTTGTTACAGAACTTCTACAAGTCAAAGTTACAGCAAAAATTCTATAAGTCAAAGTTTTCGTCGGAGAAACCTTTGTAAGTCAAAATTTAGAGAGTTGAACGAGTCGATATTCTTTGCTTACAGCAATCAAGTGACGAGTGTTTCTATTGTAATTCACGCATTATAATTTTCGTAGAACACTACCTCAACGGCTAAAACGGGCCTGAGAGCAGATGCTCCTCCAGTGTGAGTGCTGTAACAGCGAGTGTATATTGCACCGTGATTAGCATGTAGTTAAGTATTTCATCATGGTGTCGAAGGAAAAATGAAGGACCCTAACTATAAATGAGAAGCGTTAGTCAGTTTCGGTTCTCTATATCTGGAGTTTCGTGATTATACATTTTGATAACTCGAATTTTCCCTTTTTCCCTTTCGGTTTGGGTTATTTCGTCTCCAGTCATTAGTGTTAATGAACTCCATCGGTTTTAAATTACGATAAAAGAAAGTGTGAGTTACGTGAGATGACGAAAAAATTACACCTTTTATCAATGAGATGGAACACTTCTTGTATACATTTTGGCCATAACATAAAACAAAATAGTGACGTATTTAGTGTTTTTGTAACTCAGTTTGTTGACATAACAGGGTATCACCAAAATGATTTCGGTTCTGTCTCCGTTCCCTCAAACTTCTACTTTTACTTAACAGAACACTTCATTTATATGTACTAAGTTTAATTTTTATCTTTGCACATTCATAATTCACATAAATAATAAAAACATGAGTTATTTGAGGAGTGTAAATGATGTACAATTCATGTCACTCCATCTTTTGCAAATAACTTTCCCCTGCACCATCGGTTTTTATTATTTCTTTTGATTTAGCACCATCGATCGGACGTATATTTTCTGAAGTTGAAAGTAAAGAATTTTCGAGTTTAAATTTAAAAATTAATCCTGTAGTGTTTCTTGTATCATATATTTCCTCTTTGAGTAGTTTATTTTACTTTTATTTCCTTTCGATTTCTCAACACGACATCATTGATTACTTACGAATTGAACTCCTTATTCCTGGGCTCTTTCCATTCTCGTTGTCCCTTTTACGCATTGCTTTATTTAACTCCATCTCTATCCTTGGCAATTTCTCAATCTGTCTCTTCCCATAGTATTTGGTTCTTTTTTCTTCTCTGGCAGATATTGGAAGACTGTGTTACTTATGTGAAAGGTTTCAGAAATTGACAAAAGTGTCCAAACATAATTCTTACTAAATCCTTTTTCTCCTGGATTTCAAATGTCTGTCTAACTTGGAGTTCAGTCAGATTGTCTTTGCCATCCCCTTCCCTCCATCTCTGTCGTTTCATTTGTGCATACTTTCTCTTTTCACTACTTTTATATCTTAGATAATAACTATCAATAACTAAGTTTACTTACTTACTTTCTCTATGGCTTATGGAACTCGAAAGTTCTTGGCCGTAGTAACAAACGTTCGCCATCGGGATCTATCCTGGGCAACATCAAGTCAGTTTTCATCACAAACACATACTTTCGAAGATCCCTTCTAATGTTGTCCTCCCAACGTCGTCTCGGTCTTCCCAACAGTCTCTTTCCCTCTTCGTTTTTCTCCCATCCGAGCTACATGACCTACCCATCTTAGTCGTCGTGATTTCATCAATAAGGAAGCAGTCTCAAAAAAATTACTCGTTTGACAGGAACAATTATAGGATAAGAAGTATTTTCTGTCTTCGTGTCTTCTTAACATAGACACACTATTCTCTCGTAAAACGGAGATACTGAGACTTTGTTTACAAGGAAACATAGATGCCAATAAATATTAAGAACAATGAAGAACGAAATGAAGCTTTGGAAGAATCAAAGGATAAACAACGTAAGAATGAGAAAAGTACGTAAGAATAAGGAAACCTTTTTAAATAGAATAAAATGACCTACTTCGGATGCCAGAACTGACACTGAGAATGACTTATGCAAGGACTGACAAATTCAAATGAGCCACACAATGAAGTTCTCGTAACACTTTTAGATTCGTTGTAAACAGCAAACAACTTTTTATTTCAATACCCAGCAGCGATGCTAGCTGCATGGATGGTTAGTAATGTGGTACGTAAAATCTTAATGACGACCTTTGTTTATGAACAACACCTCTCACGAGTTTCAATACGTTATTAGTAAGATCACGCTGGAGTAAAACAGTAAAACACTTTAATTTAGAACCTATCCTGTTTCGCAGTTGAGCTCCGCTCACAATGCTTTCTTGTTACAAACGCTTAAAGTTCAGTTACAGTTTGGTACTCGTTGCAATGTAGGCGAATGCTGGTAAGATACCAATTTGGTCCTAAAATTGTGAGTACCTAGAATCAGAGACTGTATGCGTTAAGATTTAAGATCAAATATTGGTAAGAATTCCAAAAAAATATGGTTGAGATATTTCTTTAACCTCTTCCTCTTAAGATAATACAATACCCAAAGCGAAACATTGGTGTTTTATTGGAAATTCGAACCAGACGATGTTTCTGTTAGTCGATTACAGCACCATACACGGAAGAAGCCTGATCTACCACTAAGTAAGACGTTAGTGCAGAGCTGCTAAAACAAATTTTACGATTGGTGTATTTGATTTCGTGAAGTGAGTCATAGTTTGCGTTCCATTAGTCCTTTTCTTTTGAGCTAGCAATGAAGTTTTATAAAAAAAAAAGAACTGTTTTAGTTCCTGTTCGGGCGCCAGAAATATGGTGTGACTTTTGTGTATGTAGTGAACATAGAATTGCAAACTGATGACGTCATATGAATGCGCTCTCTGTTCTGTGGTAGAAATAAAAGTCACAAAGAAAGAAACATATAGAAACTCTCCAACGTTGTTACCACATTTCTTACTTTTGGTGAGAATTCAAAGGAAACAGTTTTCGATTCATCTGTTTTAGTTCATGAGTTTCCAAGAGTGACGTAGAACGTAACACACGCTCAAACCAGATACTACGATAGTGACGCCGCATATTGACGGACGTGTGTGCCACTGCTTGAAGCTTTGGTTGCATTCGACATACAAAGTATGATATAATGTCCTATCAACTTCAAGTTGGAATGTGATAGAATGTGTATTCCTTTAATGTGCTGGATATAGGAAATTGCCGTCATTAATACGTGTACGTGGCATGCGCGTGTTTTTAAATGTAAAATTAAAATTCAGACTTATCAACGTCCTCACCAGAATTGGAATACAACAAAATATAATTTGTATGTATATTCTTTCGTTTCATATTACATTTTACTGTACAATTTAAAATTTGTTCGTTCCAATGTCTTCAAAAACAATTCCATACCAACCATTGAACTTTCCTGTAAGTAACATATGTCAAAAATAGCATAAAAATTAACCCAGTCTTCATGCTATATTGGTTGCATCTTGGTACTGAGGAGGAATATAGGCACGAGTGGCGCTGGTGACCATTATTGATTAAAGTTTTCAAGTTTTTTAATTTCATTAGACCTTCTCGTAAAGCATTAGTATATATGTCTCAAAGTTCTTGGTTTCTACATTCCTTATCCCTGCTTCCGGAAGAGCGCTCATTAAGAGAATTAATTCGAATATGATGTGCCGTGTATATGTTATAGCTGCGTATATGTAGGTAAAGCAACTATCTCTAAAACTAGATGGCAACACTACCTCTGTTTTCATCTCATGTATTTCTTTCCATTGAACGAAATTGCAGTGTTGCTCCTACAAATTCAAGACTAGAGAGTTCAAACTTTCAGATGGAAAAGTTCATAGTCATTTCAACAGTTCTATTCGTGCCAGTTTTCTCTTTTCATTTTTCATTGTTCAAGATTATTCTTGTGAATATCCAAACCAATAGCAATGCAACTCTTTTAGCAATGAATCCAAGAGAAAATTTTAAAAAGTCGGTTCAGATAGAAAGAACTCTTGAAAGTTTGAACTCTCTACGCTAGAATTTATTTCGTACAATGAAAGCATTTAGATATATATATACGATGTTTCCGTCTATCTTTAGATGTCGCTTTTTCTCACTAAGCTTAAGAAAACGTTAAAGAAGTAGTTTAATTTGAATTTAATTTTTAAGTCCTTTAGGCAACTTTGGCTCAGACCGGATGAATGATGATGAGATGAATTGGTGAAATGAAGAAAATGTGAGGAAACAGAAGAACCCGACAAAATTCACGTCACCACACCACAAAGCCTAAAGTTATGAGCTGGATGGAATGCGCCGACCCCTAGCACCAGAGGTGAGGGTTCTACTATTGAACCACTTCGGCCCGAAGTAGCTTGAAGGATAATTTCCCTGTAACTTCTCGACAAATTAATTTAATTTTGATATCTCAATTCTTACGTATTAGTAGCACAAATTAGCCAACCTGTTCTCAACGATTTTTATAATGGCGTTTACACTAAATCTCGAATGTAAAAGTATATGTTTCATGAACTTTACAAACGTTTGATTACCTCGGCCAACAAGTTATGCCATGTATGTTCAAATGAAATGAAGGGTGTGAGGTTAAAACATGGTATCCCACAAATGTTTATTTTTTGAGTTATTCAGCACCCGATGGAAAGGAATCATACCGCGTCGTTTAATGTTGTCCGACTTCAAATTGTGCTCCAGAGATGGCAGCAATATTTACTTATGGTAAACCTATTGTAACATTTTGGGATTCATAAGATGGTAACCAACAATTAAGATGGCGGGAAACGAGAAGCAGTATACCAGCTTGCCACTAAAAAGGAAAAGAATTTGTAAATTAATCATTTCTTACAGCGAGTTCAGTGAAAAGATTTATTCTTGAGTTACTCAGGTAGCGAATATTATGGTATAGATAATAAAACATGGTAACCCACACAGCAGCATGAAAAATAGAAATTCGTTATTTTGATTTGGTACAATTATTTTAAGCCTTTGTGTATAGCTTTACGTGAAAAATCAGCTTTCCGCCAATGAAAATGACTTGTGCAGCAGTAAAAATCGAATTTCTTAAAAGTTTAACATTGTGGGTTACCATGTTCTTGCCTCACACTCTTCAAATATCTTCGTCTGTGAAACCTTCTTAATGTCAGATTGATTAAATTTAGTCTGATAATGTCCATACATACACTGAAAGAGATGTTACAAAGCCGAAAGTTGATAAAATCTTATAATGTTATTAACGAACAATTATTTGAAAGCGTTAACCCACGGGTCTATTCATTAAAACATTTACCTTCGGTTTGGTAGAATTTATCAGATATTCTTAATAGCGAGCTCCTTTCAAAATCTTAGAACTCTTTCTATATTGGGAAAGACAAACTTAATCATCTTTATCTGGTACTAATGTGGAGTCGAGTTAAGTTAAGTGGAGTGGAGTGGAGCGAAGTGAAGTGATGTGAAGTGAATTCAAGGTAAATGAAGTCGAGCTAAGTGCAGCGAAATGGAGCTAAGTGAAGCAAAGTGGAGCGAATTGACCTATAACTTTTAACTTTACATGATTCTAAATTAATGTAATGTAAACTTCCTTGTGAGGAAAATGATGTAAATGCAAGGGAACATTATCTCTGATTACAAACATTATTGATGTAACTTGTAGTCCTGATGTTTATGCTTTCTGTCCATTTCCTTCATGATAGACAGTGCTGATGATAAGAAACATAAAATCGTTTGTCTAGACGAATGTTGAATTAAATTCAGTGCAGGAAAAACCGTATATAAATAAGTAAGGAACATCCTCATCTACCGTTCTAGCCGTGGCAAGTCAGTAAAAATAAATAAATACAAGTTTCAACGAACACAGCAACTCTTTCTAGCATCTTAGCTTCAAGTTAGAGTTTGTTATTTAAGAGGAAAATACTGTATATACGTTTTTATCTTAATGTTGCCATTTAGGTATATATAGACAGTTTAGGAAGTACGGATAAGTGCCCGTCTTATCTATCCCTTCTGAAAAATTAGGTTTTTCTTTAGGAATAATAAATTCTGCATCGTTTACTCTCTCAACTGACTTTACTAAAACAAAAGAAGAAATAAACGACCTCGAAAGAGCTTTACTAAAAACTTCCGAAAACGAAAGAAGAGTATAGGGAGAGAGATAACTGAAGAAAGGGATAGAACGGAGAGAGAAAATGAATGATAGAACTTCGTTTCAAGTTCCGACATGTCGTTACGAAGATAAAGACATTTTCAAATATGTGGCACTGTTCAGTGAACACTTCCTTCCATAGGCTTCTCTTGTAACCAGCGTTCGTATCCTTTATCCTTATCCGTTGCTTTTGCTTTACTTTTATCCCTGTTTCTTTCTCTTTCTTATTTTCTTTTTATGTTCGCCATCCTTTACACTACTTCTACTCCAGCAGAGGAAGAAGAAGATAAATGTAGCGAATACTTCAAGCATCTTATCTTAGTTCTTAACGAGAAAGCCTCGTGGTAAAGAACAGTCTGAAGTTATAGTAGTGGAATTAAGTACAAGGGGGAATATTATAAAGTTCTCTCTCTCTCTCTCTCTCTCTCTCTCTCTCTCTCTCTCTGGAACTCTGTGTATCTTCTGTGTACTCTGCAGCACGTTTTCTTTGCGAACATATACCAAAATATTTTATTCTGTTTTTATGTTTGAAAAGGATGAAAATGTTATGGAGAAAATATTTCCGTATTGCTATTTTGATTTCACTCTAATTCTGCAATACTAGAAGCTAGAGAATTTTGCTTGTTCTTTTTTACTTATGTCTATGCACATTCTTCTAGTTCTGGAATTTTGAAATGGTGTTGAGAGCAGAGCTGAAACGGGTCAAGTTTTAGAGTGGGTCATTGGGTCTATGGTTGGGACACGGTTTGACCCAATTTTTGACACGTTGTCCCGGAGGGCGAAGAAGATATTTATTTTCCTCTTGTGCACTCTTGCGTTTTAATAAACAATGTTCCCTTCAGGGATGACTGACAGTGGGGATGTTACCCCACAAAGTACGGAAAATTCATCGTCGAAAAGATAGTTCTAGCTGAGCCAAAAGCTATCTACAGGCTTTACAATTCAAATTCAAATTCCGAAAAGTAATGTCTGATTCATCTGTTCGTTGATCACAGAGTCAGTCTGGCCAATTTGGGTCAAGACAGGTTTATCCAGTCAGCCGAATCATTCGGAGGAAGACTGGTTCAAGTTTGGAACCGGGTCATTTATGTTCGGGTCTGGCCTGGTTACTGGGTCATCAAAAGTAACACTGTTGTTCCCGCCCATAAAATTCATTTTATCTTATCTTACCAAATGTGATCTGGTTTCGGCTCTGGTTGGAAGAACAATATTAGAAGAAATCCTCGAGAACAATGGTGTTCGTGATGAAAACTTGCTTGATATTGCCTAGTAAAGAAACTAATAACGACGAACTAAGCGTAGAGCTACGGGTTAATCTTTCTTTTATCTAACCTTCTAATTATATAGCGAGAAAAGTGACTTTTCAGTGTCCCTTGCAGCACTTTTGGGTACAATAATGTCGCTAAACTAAACTCTTTACCTGCTTCGGTTTACCTTGAATTAAAGATAAACACACACTCTAAAAGAAATTAAAGGAGGGGTAATACTTTTAAGGAGAGTGCGGTGTAAAGCAATATATTTTGCTGAATATCGTTAAGAATAATTTGATAAACTTTATTTTCTATTACTGTTGAAATAAAGTATTTAGACATGTCGTTGTATTTTAAACATGAAAAACGCTGATGAAGGATGACAATTACAGTGCAAATTGCAAGTTTTCTTGTGCGTATCAACGAATACAGGGCTGAGAAAATTATTATTTAAAAGCTGCTGAGTTTTATGTAGAAAACATGACACAAATACTTGTTTATCAGAAAAAGTAATCGGTCAAGAAAAATATACTAAATTTTAAAACATAATGAACAGCATAATTAACAAAACATGATTAAAACATCTTAGAATTATGTTGAGGACGACGAAATAACATAGTAGGATCTTTCTATAGAGAATCAACAAAATTGTAAGATTTTTATTAGTGACAAAAATCACAACAATTGTGTGTTTTTTTATACTAGTTTTAGAGTTTTCGGCGTAAAACGATTTACTGATAAATAAAACATTGTTCTTTTACTTTTATGGTTCCTGAAAACTACACTGACACCTTTTAAATAGATATAATTGTTTGATTTGCATCTATATTTACTAAAATTGTTTCGTATACGCAACCCAAACAAGAAGTGTGTTATAGTATTACATTGTTGATACATTCAATACATGACAAAGTGTTTAGTTTTGATTTAATATTTCTTCTTCTTAAAGATATTAAAGCAGCACTACTACAAGAAAGTCCATTGCAAAACGGAAAAGAAGTTTTATGAAAATCGGCGCATTCCGTCAAAAGTTACGTGCGAAGATGTTTAAGAAAGTAAAAGCTCATGTGCCAAACTTAGAGTCTCTTCTTTTCTCAAATCGGTTTGAACTGGAAACTTTTGAAATGTCCACTTGAAGAACAATAAGAATTTTAAGCCGCTACCAAACTTACGTAAACATAATGAACACAAAATATTCTATCTTTATACAAGCATATTTGCAGCACCATCGTATGTAGGGTAAAGGGGGAACAGACGGCACACCTTTCAAGTCAACGAAAATAAAACTATCTTTTTATGTTTTATTTACTTACAAAATAGATTACATGAAATTTCAATCCTTTAGGAAGTACATAAATATACAATGACTAGGTTCTAGACCACTATGTAGTAACAATACGAATTGCAAAACAAAATGTTGTGTTTAGCCAAGTTTGATAGATGGCGCAGTGGGAGAGTAAATTTAAAAAACAAATTCTCAAATCTTAGCTTCTTCTGAAAAAGTTCTTATCGAACCATTTTGTGTATTTGTCATATTTTGTCAAATCTTCTACAGACGTTGTATTTTCATGCAGCTCTAGGCTAAATAAATTCATTTTCAGTATAAATAATGGAACCGTTACTGTCCTAAACATAAGCAAAAGTGCAGATGGCGATATCATGAAGAGTAAGTCTGCGCTTGGAACCTTAAAGTTGCTTTCCACAAACTTTATGTTTCCAATCCCGTATTTCGGAAGATATAATAGTATGTTAGCAATCTATCCAATGCTTTTGGTATTAGTAAAGTAGGAATTAGTATAAATTAGTTCAATTAATCATTTTGAGACAATACTTCATGGTTATTTTCTCATGTAGTATCACTAGATGTACTGGCTTGTGGTGTTGGAAGATGGCTTAGTATTTCTTTCTCTATAACTTTAACTGGATAACATTACAGCTTACTGATTTTCTGGAGTGGTTTGCTGAACTTGTTAACAGTTAATATAACAGTGAAAAGTCCACCATCTGTCCACACACACATCCCTGTTTCGCGCAATCTTACCCCATATGCCCTTGAAACTGTCTTTTAATTGGTGCCTACATAAGATACATAACGTGCAGAAAATAGTGGTGACGAAAATGTTTCAATTAATTGATGTGCTCACAAGTTTAAGGTTGTGGTTTTCTTTCAATTTCGGTTCTAACGGGAACACAACTCTCTACTTTTTTTTCTTTTCTTATGTCTTCTTTTAAACTATGAAAGACTAGCGCCAACGGACTACTCCTTCTTCAATAATCACGTGATGCGCTATCTATGCCCCCGCGCCATCTGTTCGGCTCGTAGCCTAGGTCCACAACACCAGATGATGAAACTTGCTTCTTACTTGGAAGTTTTACCTTTCTAGCGCGCGTTCTTATTGCTTCATTATTCCGCGAAATCAATATGAGCAGAAGATATTCAGCCAGATATCCTGTTTTCCTTCTGTGAATGAGTTTGTTTACTAGTGAAGAGAATCTTATAGAGAACCCAGACATTTACGTATGTTCAAATACACAATGACGTGTTTATTGTAAGAGAGAATGTGTATATTTGTGTTCGTACATATATATATATATGGAGGAGGTGTATGCAATATCCCCTCGTCTTCTGGAATGACAGTTATCTGCAAAACAACAGACCTTAATTCAAAGTAATTCTCCTCTGTTGACCTCCAGCCTCCATACAAACAGGAGGGTTTTGATGGAATTATAGCCCACAGCTTTGTTGACATAACTTTGCGAGGGAAATCATGGTATACCACCACATGGAAACACTGATATGGGATCACTGCATACGTTACAAGATGAATATATATTATATACACACAATACACAAGGAGACGCAAACACAACAAAAGCAAACATATCTTCTGTGTCTGCCTGCAAGGAATATATATTTATTCAAGAGGCTTTGCACCCGCATATGAATCTATTAGGCCACCCACACAAAGCAAAGGAAGGCAGGAATTTTTCTGTTTTCAAAGTTCATAAGTAACAAAAATATGTTACGAAAAAACTCTTTTCCCAAAGTATCTAGAGGATGTTTAAAACTTCGTCCTTTTGAGATAATGGATCTTAGGAAATTTATTTTAGATTATAAAAGGTGTGCGCTAAATTTAACTAAAGGTGTATTTATAGAGAAGTTAGTCACTTTCGCCTCCTTGTGATAAAGTTATCATTTTTTCGTGCTCTTTTTGGGGACACATGCAAATTTGGAATAGTTACAAGTTTGGAATATTGCAAACAAATTTGTATTAACACATTATGCAATATCAAAGGAACTGAAAAGAAATGAAAGTTTTCGTTCATGTTCCTATAGAGAATGAACTACGTTCCTACCTCATTTTACTTAGAAACAAAGGATATCGTTCCACGGCTTTGTTTCCTTCAAATGAACGGATTGCAAAGTACGCGTTACTTCCAATCACTGCTGAATGAACTCAATTATCATTTGCAAAACAGGAGACAGAACAACAGTTTAATAACCGATTTTAGATTATTGTGGGTAATGTTATTGTCTGAGATTTAGCAGCCGGTAGTTATCAGGTACGTGCTTTTCTCTGTGGAACTGGGTTCTTGCTGAAGAAGAATTTAATGTGGGTTAAAGTGTTGTTATTGTTATTTTACATTTCTGGGAATAGGGGGAAAATCGGGGAGCAAGACAGTCAAGGACGTAACAGTAATTTTGAGGACTGTCCCGGAAAATCGGGAATGAATGGTCACCTTATATTATGAAGTACCTACACACCATATGAACATCCTGGCGAAATGCTACTAATATCCGCATATCGATATTCTAGTTATATCGTCATATAAAACGTTTTGAATAGCAATAGCGTACAAGTAAAACTCTTTTAAAGAATGCTTCACTAGTTTACGAATTTACACAGCAAAAGAGATGATAGTGTACCGTATTGTATGTTAGGATACTTATCATAGCAAAAACATAAAACCTAAGGAACTACACGAGTAATAAAACGTATTAAGAACAACAGTTTTTGGTGAAAATAACTTGGAACACTTGTGACCAACGTTTTAAGCCACAAACTTCAAATACATTGGAAATCCGACCACTTTCCGGGAAAAAAGAGACAGTTTGGCAGTCTTAGCGGAAACAGTTGAACCTATTAATTCTTACATCAAAAGACCCGAACTATTTTCTTGTATTTTGTTTTAGAAAAGGAAGCCAAGGATAAAATGAAAGAGACAATTCTTAGAAGAAGGGATTGTTGACATCTGGTCAGGATTTAACGGTATAAAGTTTTCCTTATTTCTTGGACAAGTGAAAGACATTATTCACGTCCTTTCCTGTTTCGTCATCCAGGATATCCTCGTGTGAATATAAACACCCGTACGAGATAAAGGAACATTGAAAGTAATGGAAGAAACACGTGGACAGCTGACTTCAAGTTGAGACAATACAGCATCATAAATACTGCATATTTGAAGTAGGATTTGAGGATGGAAATCATCTGGTTTAGAGCTAGATAGCGAGTAAGAACAATTAGCAGGATCATTCCACTTGAAATCACCAAAAGGCATGTGCTAGAACCGTTTGTAATTATTTATATTTTCATCAGAGGTAACCTTATTAATAGCCTACTTTAAATCTCATTTTTTTTATTTTGGCGCTGCACGCTATTTTGGAATTAGTGGCATGTTTCGTCGCCATGACGAGCAAAAATATACATTTCCATAGCTTTAGGAAAGCTGCTCTTGGGTATACTCTATTACACATAGAAACTTCTAGTTTTCACTGCTGTAAAATAGCTACAATAGGCTTTCAGGAAATCTATGTATGTGGGAGATGCATTATGTGTTAGTAGTAGTTTGAGAAGATGAAAAGTATTAATTGAAGTGACCACTTTTATGAATTTTAGATACTCATAAAATGAAATATATCAGAACCTCAGTGGAGAGTTTTAAGTTTGAAAATTTTTTATCTGTGATTTTTTTAATGTTAATTTATGTTAAGTGTTTGACTAATAGTTCTTTGGTAAAACAAGAATGCTCGAGATTCAAACTTGGGATAGATTCTTATTTAGTGAACACATCACTTCTTTTAACGTGTTTGTGACGTCACTCGCATCCTGCGAGATGTGTTGCATTATATAAATTTTTTGCATTTACGTTACCGTCGAAATTAATTATATAAGTTCATATTTTGGATCTTTTAAATTGCCAGTTTCATTACGATCTAAAATACAATTCACACACTTTCGACAATATCGTTTTACAAGAGAATTATCCATTTTACACGCAGAACATTACTCTCTGTGTAAAGCTATAGTTTACTCAATTTTGTTACATTCAAAAATTTTGAACTAAACAATTATTTCTAACTATATGTTTTCAGAATTATATATGTGCGTATATGTTGGACATTTTACTTAGCGCACGAATACTAACAGATATTACCGCCAGAACAATTTATAACCAAAGAGACTATGAATAAAAGATATTTCGATTCTATAAAATTAAATAAATAATTTGAATGTTTTTAAGAATAATTGTCATTAAACGTATTTCTTGTATCCATAAATATGTATGTTTGGAATTATTTTGTGTCAGCGGAAACCAGAGCACGCCCCCGAGAAAGGGATATAAGGCGTGGCAATGCTATGTGAATCACTTATTCTTGGATTCCGGCTCAAACTGTTAGCACATCTTTAGCTTAAAATTCCACATCCCACGAATTAGCCGGAGTAAGTAAATATAAGATAATCTGGGGGTACTTGGGGACGTTACATGTTTCCATATGTGTAAAGAGAACCAAACAGAAAACATCTAAAACTACATATAATACTCCGAAATATGTAGTGATGACCAGCATAAAAAGATAGAAACTTGTCTATAATGTTACTGCCGAAAGTGTGATACGCTATATCAACAACTTCACAACCTTCTTAACGCTGTAGATCACCCCCGCCATCTTGGTACGCACCTTCCATTGATTTACATGGGAATTGTTTTACTCATTTTATGCCTCTCGGATGTAGAATATTTAAGTTCTGCTTTCACAAAATTTGTCTTGGTGGTTATTTTGACTCTTGTATAGTTTTGGTTTGTGAAGTTTCTCCAAATATATAAGTATAATGTATTGTTAATAGTTTGCTATATAAATCACAATATGTTAACGGGAAATTATACTATTCCTGTGTAAAATATTGCATTTCTAGAAAGTAGCATGAGTAAAACAGAACATGACAATAAACTGGGCGAAAACAGAAGTTAAAACTATACTCCTGAAGAGTATAAAACGAGTAAAACAATTCCCATGTTAATCAATGGAAAGTGCGTACCAAGATGGCGGGGGTGATCTACAGCCTTAAGTAACTATTTCAACGTTTCGCCAGACCAGAAACTTCTATGAAGTTTCAAGAACCATATACTATACGTCCAACTTTACTCAAAAGTTCTACGAAGAATATAGATCAAGATAATAGAGACAGACTCCTTTAGAATAATACATATAACGTGTTCTCCATACAGTAAGCCAGAGTCTCTAATTCTCTGTCTCTCAAAACTGTTATTACAGAGGGTTGGTATATGAATTCTGCGTAGGCGGAGCGAAGAAGAAACAAACGGAACTATTTCACATTTCCGACGATTTTGTGGATACTGAGAAAGGAGAAAATCCCGCCAAAAAAAATTCTTCCAACTTGTGCTTGTCCTACCGCACGTTTTCGCTGTATAAACCACATCTGCAAGTCCTAACCTTGCGGAACCGTTCTCCCATAATTCAACGTTTTCTCATTAGTGAGGGATGAGGGCGGAATTTCTACTTGAAGGATGTTCTAACTGCCACTATAATTACCAAGGTGCAAAAATGCATGAAGGATCATGCCAAGTAAGCAGGAAATAGCATGAATATGTATTTTATTTCATAGCAAGAAATGAACTTATTTTTGCACAATGTCACCATTCACCTCATATAAATAAGGACCTAGCAACCACGTTGATATATGATATTAAAAAGGAAAAACTCAGCATTACCAATTCCTTATAGACTATCCAAATTGTAATCTCTGAAGAAAGCTATCCAAGTTTACTGATTTGCAATGTGCTTTCAAAGTGGAAAAGAAGGGTTCCTTTCATTTGACATTACCTACTGGAAAGGTCACAGAGTATGGTCCTTGGGAAAGGGGGAGTTTGTTCCGCTTGATATCCTCTTGCCGTCTTCCTTGTCTGAATAACAATTTTCGTTTCACCATTTCGTGAATAGTCAATCGACCAGCTGAGAAAAGGCGAGGGAAAAAATTGTTTTTCTATTTTCTTGTTGGTGTTGTTGTATTTTTCTTCGCCTTTTTTATTCTCATTCTCACTTTCTTCCCGTCTTGGCGACCACGAAAGGCGTCCAAGTCCCTTGGGAAGCTCCTGGGATTCAAACGAATAATCCCGTCTCGCTTCATCTCTATCTTAACGAAGGTCTACCACTATTCGAATATCGTACCTTATCCCAACGGCAGTAACAGCTGTAAAACCAAATTGACTAGCGGTTGTGCATGTGTATTTGTGCGTATGTATGTGTGTGTAAGACAGAGAAGAAGAGACACGAAAGAAGATCACAGAGAGAAAGATTTGTATATGCATGTGTGTGTGGCGATAGCATTGATTGTTTTGAAGAAGCAAAAAAGAATGAAAATGGCTTTGACAAGAAGAAAATGGGAAAGTGCCGCTACTAGCGTTCGAAATTACGAACCACAAATTGGAACGAAAGAAAAATGTGGGAAAAGGAAGCAAATAAACATGGAAACGTTGCTTCTTCTCTTTCCATTAAAACTTATAAAAGTATTGAGAGGAAGCAAAGAAGAATGTTGACAATCATTATCACGAAAACTCGGAAAGAATTGCTGAAAAAAGAAACTGATCAAAGTTTCCAATTTCTATATTACTATTTAGGTAATGTATGTAAATCGTGGTATCATCCTTGATGTGCGGTTTCGTAGGCGCTTCGATTCAAAGAAAATGGTCCGATAAGTTGGTTAATATGCAATACCGAGTGCATATTTGATAGAAACTAAAAAAATTAAAACTTGTGTTATTGACACTTGTATTAGCTTCAGTGGCGGATTCTGAGATGGTGCGCATGCCCCCTCAAGAGAAAATAATTATGTTTATAGCATTATTTTAACAATTTATCTCAGAAAAAGCTTCGATTTGTTTTCGGGCAAATCTCATTTATCTAGAAATTTTCCTGTTTGGAGATACTGGTGGCATATTCCATGATAACACTTAGCAATACGAGGAGTGATAAATTTAAACTTAGAAATTCACTTAGAGAGAAAATATCGAGAATGTCAATGATCTATCCCACCTGTGTCTCCTCCTTGCAAAAATCCTGGCTCCATCATTGATTAGCTTCGTATTGCCATATTATGAAGCTTTATTATTTTAAACAAAGTTCCATCGGCTATTTTCTTTGAATCTGAGTATACATTAACTGTAATACGTACATCAAAGAGATAACCATAAGACCATAACACATATCCCCTTTCCACATAATAAAATTTAAATGGTAAATTCACATTTATATTTGTTTATTAATTTCTACACCTCCAACTAAGTATAAGGCTCTCCAATTACAGAAAGTTTACTTACAATATTTTATTAAACAGTGAATAACTGTAAGTATAAGCTACAAATCAAGAAAGAAACGAACAAGAACACTTGGAAAGAGGGAAAGCAGTTTTGAGTAACAGTAATCACATCAGTTCAGAATGCTATATTCTACAGTAACTACACTTATGATACACGGGAAATATGAAATTATATATCATGATATAAAATTATGTCAAAATATATGTCAATTATGTTAAAATTATGTCAATTATATATCATGATATAAAATTAGAGTTTCAAACTCCGGCGCTTCCGCCATCTTGTAGTCCTCGTTTGGTCGGCTAAAATGTGTTTAATTTTTTGTGATCCGCTGCAGAGCTGAACAATGTAAGGGCGAAGCCAGTGGTACCTGTGCCGATCCAGGCCGCCGAACTGACTACTATTGAAATAGAATTACATGACTTATTTTAACTTCAAAAGTATGGCATTGGTCTTATTAATTAAATAAAACATTTTGATTTTGTATAATGTTGCAAAACACAGTTTTATTACTAATTTATATTTTATTAAACAAACTTTTACCTAAACTTTATTAATTTTTTTTAAAATTACGCTAAATTTCTTTGAAATAGATTTTTAGTGACTTCTGGCAATTATGTGACCCTTTAAAAGTACAGTTTGACTTGGCACTTACTTGCAAGCTGATGCTCGTTCCATTGTCTCAAACGAGACACGCGTATTCAAGTCTCGGGTTTCGTGCACTTTTTCACTATTCAGAACCTGGTGTTTTCGCTCTCAGTCTCAAAATCCAAATCCTGTTTTCTCCTTCTTTCAACCTATTCCTCACCTCTCTTTACATCATTTCCAAATTTTGCGAACGTTGCTTTCTTACCTTCCTGGTTTGGTTCATTCTCCTGGCTCTTTCCATAAGCGTGAATTAATCCAGGAAGTTTAGCTATTGTTTGCTTCGGTCATCAGCTTGCATGTACTTAAGAGGGAAACACACTTGCCAGGTCTTTGTCAATGAATTAATGAAATTCTTTACATGATTTTATGTTGACTCTGTGCTGCATATAACCTTAATACAAATAATGATTTTAATATTCCTCCACCTGATATAATAAATAAATACATATGCTTTTAAAATTGATATCCTAGTCCCATTTCAATACATTATTAATTAATCATGAACAATTAGGACATTACAGAAAGTTAGTTCTTCATAACATTATGTGAATCAGTTATGTAATCTATTCTTAGATACCAGCTGCACTTAACAATTACTTGCTAACTTAATATATTGTTGTTTCACTTGTCTAGCATCACTTTTATTGTTCAAACCACATCTTCATCACTGATTTGCTCAACTATGGAGTCTTCTAGAAGATGCGCATTTTCCTCTAGTAGTACTTCCATCCAATCAATGCTCTCTTGGTCCATGAATTTAAACAACGACGTTACATCCGCCAATTTTGCTCTTGGAATTCCTGGTGCTTTGACTGCATTTAGATGAATATTGCGCAACACAGATACGCCAGTCTTAGTTTCCCAGAAATTAGAGGGCAGAATATATAGGCGCATAAGTGCATGATGGAAGCAAAGCTCCATCTACTCTGTATTTTATCTGCACATATGACTGTATTCGGAAGTTATTGTTCCGAGCGGTGGGAGTTTTCAAAAACATTGGCACCAAGGGAGCACTCCAGTCTTTGATTAAGCTTTTATCAAAAAACAACTGTAAATGGTGGATTCTTCCTACCAAATACCATGGCTTCCAGATAAGGCTTTGCTGTTGTGATTATGGACTCCTTCTTGAGATAGGATTTCATCAGCCCAAAATTCCTATCACATTGAGAAAACGAATGCCCACGAACTGGAAATAGCTGCAGGACGTTAACACCATATACCTTGGACACCCACAAACAAAACTGTACCATAGTCTTATTCCTATTTTGCCCATCAGCAGCATCAGATAGGAAAATAATGTCTCTGATGTCTGGAAAATCCTTTAACTTTATTTCTAAAGTGTGATGAACAAATAAAGATACTGAATTAACATCTTTCTTCGCCTGGTTTTCCAGGTAACAGTAAAGAAAAGAGGTGTTATCGTTATGGACATACACATTGAAGATATAGAGCCACAACAACCTCTTGTAAAATTGGCTTATCACATTTAACTTTCGCAAAGGTAAGTTCTGTGCACAATCAAAACTCAAAAACTAGGCATCTCGAACTAGTTTTTGCTTCATTCAATATTTTCCCTTTTATGTTGTTGTAAGCCTTAACCTTCGTTTTGTGAAGGGTGTACTGGATCTTGCAGCTATCAATTCGATTTTTGTTTTCAGTTTTGATTCACACTCTACACAATAGTCGCAAACATCAGTCTTTGGTCGGCGAAAGCTAAACTTACTCTTCTGTCGAAAAAACTTGAAGTAAGTCTTGTATTTCATGGAAAGTGCGTTTTCAGTCTTCTCTTTCCAGTATACAGAAAGCAGTTCAAAAAGCTGTTTTATGTACAGATTGGGATCATCAAAATACATACGTTTTGACGTTTCTTGACAATAGTGACATTTTTGTGCGGTATTGATTCCAAGTGTAACAAAATATGGTCCCATATTGAGCTATCTAGCTTTCTTGGCCTGTTCATGTGTTTTCCTCTCCTTTCTTCAAAAGTATCATTTTCAAGAATTTTATTTTGAATCATTCTAAATCCCTCTCATGCTAACTTGAAATAAATGTAATATGAATTGCTGACATACATTTCACTCTGAAATCATCCCTTACTCTAAAGCACCACATGTTCTGTCTTTTCTTTTTTGGGTTCATTGCAGCTGTCTTAAGAGGTTCATTTCTCATGCAGTTAGCAATACAACAATCTTGCACTTCCTTGTTGGCAATTCCAGTACTCTGTACACTGTTGATTCTCTTTCACATGTTCCCAACACTTTTTCAAACAACACTCTTTGACTGCAGAAAATACTTTTGCTCCAATAAACTTACCAGAGGTAGAGGTTAAAGCATTTCCTAAATTTCTGTTCGTCTTGTTTTTTTCTTGCTTCCATTCACTTTTGTTTACTGGTCTCTTTCCTCCAATTTTGGCAACTTTTAATTCTTTACTACTCATCATTATTTATTAAGCACATAAAACACAAATTTAATATAAAGCACATTCACATTCTGAACTGCATCTACACAATGGAAGTAACATTTTTTTCTTGTTATTCATTTGTTCAAACAAACAGCGCTACCACATTCAAAAATTAAAATATTGCAAAGATATTACACAGAATAGTAGACAACAATATGGTGGATCTTTTGACATGTTCTCCATAAAAAGGACATGTACTGCTATGTGCCCTTATTGGAGCTAACTTCTCAATATAATACAGATATTAACCTACATTCAAATATATGTACGCATTTCTCTCTGACTTCAAAGAAGCTTCTATCCACACCTTTAGATGTATCTGGCCTGTAAAGCTTATTTTATTAAACATCCTGATAAATTAAAGCTTACGATTAGTTCGTACTGTCATGTTTCAATAAAGAGGATATACTGAACCAATCACAGAGATTGGACTCTAGAGACATCTCTTGGCGGGGTATGAAAGTTATTCGAAGACTGAAGGAAATGAGTACACATTTAACAATGCAGGCTAATTATCTATGTACAGTTCTTGGTGGTAATACTTACGTTTTGAATTTGAATTTTTATTTATGACCTTTAAGTATAGATATCTAAAACTCAGGCCGGAAGAATGCGGAAAGGTGTCGGCCAGGGCCTATGTTGAAGGTGCCATCCCGACATTTGCATGGTGGGACTAAGGAAGTAATACTTACATGGATACAAAATCTAGAGTCTATCATAAAATTAATTAGTAGTAAAAAATAACAAGAAGCTATTAATTTTTAAACTTATTCTTACCATTAATTAACTTTATTGGTAAACCTAAATTTCGTATTCATGATATCCTTTCTGCTATCAGCGTTCTATGTTTAGACTATGGTACTGGCTTGATTGATGGAACTATTAATATTGTGTTAATTCAGAGCAGTTCTCATGGCAACATTTTTTTATTATTGTTGGAAGGAAAAGGAAAATTGTCAATATTAGGAAACCATCCAGCTTTACTTTGTCATTGCAAGGCACCCATACTTCAATTACTTGCAAAACCGACGAGAGAGAAAAAGACACAATCACATACAACGTTCACGAGTACATAACAAGAAAATGAGAATTTATAACATACATTTATAGCCTAGAAATTTTGAAGAGCACTCTTGGTAGACTTCTATTACTGTTTATATGTAAAAACAATAGTGTTTCAAGTACAGAGTTTGTAATCGTTATGTCATTGGACTTGAAGACGATATGTCCAAGTACGCATAGTAAAAAATTTCGTAGCAGAAATGTTGTAGCATCATTGTTAACATTAGCGAATTTTAGAGAATCCATCCATTAAGGACAACAATACCGTGAATAAACCTTGAAGGTTTAAAATGGAAGATGGTAGACCTGCTACAACGACCTACATTTGTAGTGTCCAGTGGCGGCTCATGACAAATAATGGGTGAAGTACTACCAAAATGTTCATCCATCAACACATCCTACTATCCTTGTTTGTCAACATTTATTTTGGGATTTCTGGGCTTAGACAGAATACTGATAATGCCACTATCCGATCTCAGATGATGTTGACTGACTTTCTGGTCCAATTTAATACTTATTAATGCGTATTAGTTCGTTCATGCATATCAAAATAATAAGTGAAGCTGAACTTCAAGAAATTCATCTGATGAGCCGCCACTGGTACAGTTACAAATCTGAAGTCAGTTTCTTTCTTGCGGTGCTAGCCTCCGTACAGACGGACAAATCAAACATTAAAAGAGGACAAATGTTAGAGGCTGGGAGATATAAAAGCACCGTGCAATAGTTCTCCATACTTAGGCTACGGAATTTTCAAACGATCGTCGTACGAACGTCAGTATCCAAAGAATCGAAACAAAGTAGTCGGCGAATATATTTCTAGGTTGATTCCCTGTTTCCCGCTGAACTCTAACATCCCAAAACTAAAATAACACTGAAGTAGTAAATATCAGACCATTATATTATAATGTGGATGGGGTAAATAACAAAGGATATACAAATTGTAGACTAAACCGACTACTTCAAAGCAGAATGGCGCAATTTGGTGCACAGTACGGACAGTTTCGCCTTTTGTAAGGTCTTTCTCTTCAGTTCCCTGGCCAGTTGGAAGTTCAGTGCCTTCATATATATTTTAAAACAAATAAAATGATGAGCTTATAATACATGGGTGTAATTTTGTTTAAGACATTGTTAACATTAAAAAAAAGAATGTTAAAACTTAGCATGACGGCATTACTCTCACCTACCATGCTTTTTTTTTTTACTTTACAATTTAATGAAATGATTTTTTGTTCCAATCACGGATGAAAACTCAACTTGAGAAGAAAGGAAACACAAGTGTTTCATCATCTTCTTCTTCAGCAAAGTAAATACCTCTTGTGTAGAACCAAATCTCAGTGAAGTAGAAATAAAACATCAAAAGAGTTTTTTGCTTTATTAAGTCCGCCTTCTTCTTTATTAGAGGAACAGGAGGGAAGGGCTTAATGAATTAAAATACTTCTTTCTCGTTTCTCATATTAGTCTCATAGAACCATTATTAATTAAAAAGACATTTTTTTTTCAAGGGATTTGCATATAAAATCCATCCAAAGTATCTTTGTTAGAAAACATTGACAGGGGTAATCGGTAGAGATTTTCTCGTTTAATTTACTTCAAAATTCTGTCTCTTAATTTGTAATCTTTCCAGATGATGATGGGTGTTCTGCCTAGAATCCAAAGATCCCTGGCCACCCTGGTCAAGGTGAAACGGCGGTGCTTTGCTTTTGCTTTCCATTGAATGGAGATGACTTTCAGAGGATGAGACTTAGAGTTCATGTGGACTCCGAACCGTAGCGGGTATCGGACCTTGAAATTCTTTGATTACAAGGCAGATAGCATTGCCATTAATACTGTTTCTAGATCTTAATGTAAAGTCTGTCTGTGATATAGTGATCTTTATTTCTTCCTAGAAATATCCTACGTAAAAGTGAAGCTAGAAAAATGAGAAAGATATCATTAACAAATAAAGAGTATAGTGAAAGAAGAAGTGGTGTCCATTAAAAAAAAGAGATTGCATTCGTAAACAGTACGACACAATGACAGCTATCTGTTAACAAAGTTCTAACCCAAAACACAAATATTCTAAAAGTTATTGCGGTTTTAAGAATATCAAATAAATGGGAGTAAAAGGATGCGTTGGACTTTAAAATGCGTTTTACGAGATATTACCTTTCATGCACATTCCCCTTGTTTTCCTGTACGCTTCAAATTCTATTGCCATCCAAATAAGCACTCACTTAATTGAAGGGAAAATAATATGTCGAATCAAGTACTGTACGTTGAACGCACTAGCAACCTTTCAAAACATAACATTAATTTTCTAATTAACTTGGCAACACCTATATTTGAGAACTTCTCGGGGATGTGAAAACACATCGTATGTGCCGAAACATATCTGTACCACATTTGGTTTTCCTATGATGAACGGTGTGGAATTCATTACGAAAAATCAGCAAGAAAATAAGTCTCCAATACTAGAAATGAGGTAATTGAAAATTTTGTACTTTCTTAAGGAATTCCAATCTCCCCACGAATTTTAGTGCCAAATTGCAACTTTGTAGGCAAATAGAAAGTGCTTTCAAAATCGCTGGAAGAATAGACATACGGATAAGAATCTTCACACTGGGATGGTAACGTAGGTCTCACAGACCGACATTTTTTTTCAAATGAATTAATTTTCTTTCCGTTACGAATAGGGGTTGGTATTCACGCTCCCTTCAGAACGATTCATCCCGCAGACCGACGTCACCACTAACGTGTTTCGTGCATAAAGCGACGTCACTTTCCCGGTATTAGCAACTCAGGTGTATCTATGTCGTAGGTCTGTTTACCTTTATATTGTATAGCCTTTAGGCACGTATAGACCAGCTTGGGAAGGGAAAAACGAGAAAGGATGTGGGAAGGAGTCGTCCATGGCCTAATTTCAAAGTATTATCCAGGCAGGCTACGGCTGCTGTGGCAGAAAATCCGTGCAGAAACCTTTCAGGATGGTCAGGCATTTGTATAGAATCCAGAATCTCCCGAATGGAAACCCAACGCTCTATCAACTGAGCTACATCTATTAGATGTATTTGTCTGCTTGTCAGTCTGGATTATTTGAATTCGTATGTCCATTGGGCAAAGATGACACATGAATCTATTGGAAATAAATGTTTTTGCGGTTTTCCACAGTAGCGTCCAAAGGAAACATCAAGAAAATTCTTGACTTAGAATAAAGTTTCCTTGGTTAGAAATCAACTTCTTAGAAGGTAAGAGGATCTTCACATTACACGGATTATGAGAAATTATATAACATAATTTTACAAAACTGAATCAAAACCCAACGCCAGAGGAAAATCACGAGATTAGGAGATGCCAAATTTTGCATGTCGAAAGCAAATCGAAAAACCAAGTAATACTAAAGTAGTGTGAAATACCTGTACCAAAAACTTGGAGCATATTCAGATTTTGAGCAACGATTGTCTAGAATAATTCGCAATGTATAGTAATCCCAAATGGTTCTTCCTATGTGCACTGTGCTAAGTATTGTATAGAGTATACAGCATATTATTATTATTATTATTATTATTGTTTACAATATGGTTGTATTTTTAATTATTTAATATTCTTACAATTACACGAATGTTACGAGATCGTACCAAAGAACTTTGTTCACCGAAACAAAACCCACCGGGGGATAAGAAATGGTAGGATTCGGAAATTAAATTTGCATGTTTAAATATCAATATAATGTTTCCATCACTTTTTACAAATTGATATGGAGATATGGATTATGGATATCGGATGTTTGATATCAGGAATGGATGAAATAAATTATATTGATTTAAATGAATTGAATATTGGATAAATATTGAATCTTTGATTTAAGAACTGAATGTTTAGATTGTTGATTATTTTATAAATTAATTTGAATTTGAAATATGTTAAAGATTCATACTATTGTTAGAGATTTTAATTGTATTTAAAGGTTATTACTGCAATGAATATTTATCTTGTTTTCCGAATATTGGAACTAAACAGTAGGAAAAGAGATATATGTTTAGGTAGTTTGAGAAAATATAATAGAGGACTGGGGGAATGGAAATTATGTATTAAAAGGGACAAAATTAGTGTTTAGAGTTATGATTGAAATATTTAATTGGATTTAATATTAGATACGTTTGTTATAAATAAAAAGAAAAGCTTATGTTAGCTTTATGGGAAACACAAAGCTTGAAGTTTACGCATAACTATAAGTTATGTTTTAAATGGATTGAAATAGCAATGGTTGGTGTATTCGAAACTTTTACAATTTGATTTAATAAATCGATTACTTTTCGCCTTTGGGCGAAACTAATTTATTATTTACAGCGTGTTAGCATCGTGGTCATAGGTGCAGCGCCGCAAGGCTCTATTGGCTTTGATCCATTGACTTGCTTGTCCTGATTAAGAGATTATATGTATCTAATGGAAAGTACTCTCCACTGTATTCAACGGGGGAGAAAGCTATACAGAGTTGGAGCAGTTAAAATTACTTCTCTTCGAGATAAGATTATAGGAACGATCTTTGCTTCATATCTTCACAGCGAAATCTACGATTTCTCGTTGCAGATACCCTGAGATGAAAAGAAAGGAGAAATATATTACATACAGGACAGGATTACATACAGTCCAGATACATCTATGAGGACAATGTTGATGCACATATGAGTGAAATCTTCTAAATCTTGGTCTATCAGCAATTATTAATCCTTCCTTTGACTTTCATAATGAATCTGTTGGACAAGTTTCAGATCAAATATTTAGAGCCAAAACAAGTAGTTAGATGTAGGGAAGTACCTCAACCACCTTCCTAACTCTGGTAGATCATGAGTTAAAAGTTTTCGACAACGGCCAGGTATGTCCAGATAATGTGTGTGGCTTTCAGTTCGCCTCCTTTCCAACGACACTATTACACCCGTATATGTCTGAATAGTTTATGTATTATGCACAACTACCTTTACGAGGAACAAGAGATGGCGCGCGACGTTACATGCTTTGCATATGCGTTTTCTATGTGTCTTTGTATAATAATGTGTGAACTTATATAAATAATAATAGATAGAAACTTGGCGGAAGCAACTAGATGCATTTTCATATTTGATATTTCACATGCATTCACATAGTTATATAGTGTAATCTAGTGTGTGCATATGGATGCAGTACCTACTGTAGTGACCTGTCAAGTTAGGCAATTCTTTACGTATAACTTAACTTCTCACTCTCTCTCTTCTGTACGTACTGAGATAAATTTCTAGATTTTTTTCGCAATGCTATTACCAAGGACTAGGGAGATACCTCTATCGTCCTTGCTATTACCTCTAGACGTTGTGGCATTACAGTACGAAGTTCAGTACGTACTGTAATGACGCAATATACTTACAAAGGGTAAGGATACGATGTGGGCGTAGAGTTTTGTTTTCCTTCCGTACATTTGTCCTATCTGACTGCAACATTCACCATGCCCTTTGTCTATGCGTTAGGATTATAATGCAATCAAGAAATGGGTTCTTTACTTCCCATTAGGACGCTTGTGGAATAGTGAGTGTAACTTCCACCATCTACTTGATGATCGAGTCTGGACATAAGGACAACAGTGCAGTCCATGGCCGAGTTTTTCTCCTCTGGACTTTTTTCCATGTTTTACCAGAGGAATATCTAAGCACTCGCGTTCGTAACAGTATTATACTGTGATTTTGTGCATGCTACATAAGCTTTTAACATGGCACGTAATGGTGTCCCTACATTACTACTGTTAAAATCAGCGACCTCATTACTTTTATCCAGAATAGTAAGGACAAAGTGTACGTAAAATGACCATATAATTTAACATTCTCCGTAATGTCACAACGTCTAGATGTAATAGTGTTGCAAAAAATCTATAAATTTCTCTCAGTGTGATGTTGCTAATTTTCTTATTTCAACTTCTTTTTTTTCAGAAACAGAGAATGGTTTGTTGGTTGAATGTATCTTTCGTCGGAGATTCAGTGCTGGGTTCGGTAGCCTCTCCCTTTGACATTGAAGAAGAGGTTCCTAATGAGAATAGTCTCTTTCGTCGGAGACGTTCTTATTGATACGGTAGTTTCTCTTTATAAGAGGTTCCTGGGGAAAGTGCCTCTTGCGCCGGAGGTACTTCTCTCGGTTCGGTAGCCTCCCATCGATTCTCAGGAGATCATCACGGTTGTTACTGATGTTTCAAAGGCAATGTGGCAAGATCTTTCCTATGAACACATGTGTATGTGTGAGTTAGACTTTGGTGCTAGGCAATACAAGAATGCTTTTCCATATGAGTTGGAGATGAGGCCTGGAGCCCGGTTAGCGTTGAACAATTATTGATCCCGCAGCAGTAGGGTGAACTGAGATTATCTAACTTCTACAGTGCATTTAATAATAAGATTGACTTCTATCAAACAGTTCAGGAATCATCTGTTTTACGTGTTTGTCACCTTGTTATTGTTCGGTAACGTTTCCGCACTCTCTGTACTTTGCCAAACCATTCGTACCGAAAGGAAGCCCCATCGAATCCAGGAAGATACCCAGGCTTCTTTCGTTACTGGTGCCCGACCAGAGGAACGTAGCTCAACAATTCTATTTTAACACCTCAACCAGTTTCCTTTCCCCTAACAGTTCCTGAGTTGAAAGTTGTCCATGAACGAACAGACAGAGCAGGGTTATATGAATTCCCACTTGGAACTACGATCAAGCTGAAACCTCAAAACACATAACTCAGTGCATTCATTCCTACTCTGTTAAAGGAACTGTAGACGAAAGATTGTATAGGAAATAAAATGATATTTTTTTCTTTGATGACATGCATACATAGAAGAAACATCACAAAACAGATTTGTCAAAGTCCAAAAATGGCGAACTTAGCCAAACGAATTGAAGTACTCCGGATATAAGATATATACTAACAAAGCTATCAAACTTGATATTGAATTCCTGTAATATTTCAACCTACGCAAACATTTCCGAAGAGGAAATAAGGACAGAAACTTTCTTCTCTACTCAAACATAAGAGAATGAAAGGAACATCTTTTAGGACCTTTGGGAAGAAGGGGAAGAAATATATAAAAACCCGTAAAAAAACTTCCAGACTTTGATGCTCCAACCTACTTTTCTGTTTTACTCCGATCTTTTCAAATTATTAGCTTCCCTTTTTTTCCTCTCTCTCTCTCTCTCTCTCTCTCTCTCTCTTTCTTGAAGACAACATGATGTAGTTTTATTAGGAAGGATATCCTATTACACTGTTTATGCTTCGAGCAAAAACTCCTGCAGTCGAGGAATTTTTTAACTTGAAGTGCTTCGAGAGAAGTAAAAAAATGAGTCTCATAATCTGCGATCTTCAATCTTTTCTGGAGTATTCTAAAATCACTCCTCCCCCTGTTCATACAGTTCTTTCGTAATTGAAGAAGAGGCTTTGAATCTATTTGAAGCCTCCCACGTACATATTTGAGCTTCTCTCTCCCCCCACTCACTTATACTCCCTCCCTTCCACCCTGTCTCTCCGTCGGACGCCATATCCATACAATAATATCCTCTTGCTTAAGAAGGATGTCATTGGCTACAAGAATTATTACTTTCAACCAATCTCTTTAATTTGTGTAAACATTGTGACAGCAAAACGAGCCAGATAGTACGTAACTAAACATCTAGAAGCTCATAAAAAGTTAGAATTGTATGGCTCAAAACAAGAGAAGTGCGTTTCTATTATAAAAGGGAAAGGAATGAAAACAGAAGAAACTCATAAAATTTAAGGACCATTGTAAATTTCTGACAGACCTTTATTGCAGGTATTTTGTTTCGGGATCCAAGCACAATAAAGTCTCTCTTGTAAAGATATAAAAATATTACTTACTCATACAAAGACTTTTGTGACCAAGCTAACACTCAGAAAAAAAATATTAAATAATATTATGTTGATTGACAATATGCCAAAAGAAAAAGACGTTGTCCAAAAATTCAAGCGGAATTTTAAATGTTACAAATTGTAAGAGTAAAGATAGCTTTCATCAGATATAAATTTTGTATCTAGTAGATTTTTATTTTTACGATTGTTATGAAGTCGACAACGTTCTTGGATATCCGAGTTACTACCTTCTTTTATATAGATCTAAGCAAATTTCTTATTTTCTAAGGTTTCCAAGTCTTAGAAAGAGTTATCAACAGATATTAATCTTTCAACTTGTGATTGTTTTAAACTAATTTATTTACTAGATACTGGTTAGATGTTTTTCATCTTGATTTGCTTATTAATATTATTGATGCTAACGGTCATTATGCCGGTAATACTTTACGGTTGCAAAAGTTGGAGCACTACCCTAGCAGATGAACATAAATTACGAGTGTTTGAAAATAAGGTTTTGAGAAAGATATACGGGCCAAAACGGTACGAGATGACTGGGGAATGGAGGAGATTGCATAAGGAAGAACTTCACGAACTGTACCGCTCATCCAAAGTTGTAAGAATAATGAAATTGCGACGACTAAGGTGGGCAGGCCATGTAGTGCGGATGGGAGAGAAACGAAGATTATATTTCATCTTGGTTGGTAAACCGGAGGGAAAGAGACCGTTAGGAAGACCGAGACGACGTGGGGAGGATAATATTAGAAGGGATCTTGGAGACGTAGGTGTTTGTGATGAAAACTGGCTTGATCTTGCCCAGGATAGAATCCTATGGAGAACGTTTGTTTCTGCGGCGATGAACTTGCGAGTTCCGTAAGCCATAGAGTAAGCAAGTAAGTATCACACACTTGAATATGTGGAATTTTGATCAAGATAAATAAGTATCAAACTTCCGCTGAATTCTTCAAATAACTGTACAAAAATATATTCCTTTTACTTATGAGTTAGAGTTTCTTTATTTTAATTCGATTTCACAGAAAACTGGGAAAGTAGAGAAGAAACTTCAAGCAAGACTGTTGTTCCATAATTTTTCTTTCGGAAACTCAGATCATTTTACGGTACGAAGTTGTCTTAATTTATGCAAATACTTTACGTCATAGTTAGTTACCAATTAAGGTACCGGTAAGTTTGTTTCCCATAGGTGGCAACCCTATTGATACTGCTTGTGGCTTAAGTTAGAAACACTGTTTCTTCAGTGGTCATTGGACCTTCATTTGATAAAGTCGCAGGAAGTGTGTACTTCACCAGAATCATTCTAGGATTAACCATAAGATAAAGAAGGTAATTAATTATCTTCAGTTTGAAAGACAACTATACCAACACTTTGACTAACTTGCTCTTATTCAACCAGTGGGACACCTACGGTTTTTAGTTGCAGGCAAGAAATCATATTCGTATTTTAACGGACTCCCCTTCTTCCCGTCCTCAATCTTTAATCCGCTTTCAATATGACTTTGTCCGTCTGTCTGTTATATCTTATTATTTTAACACTCGATAGCGCCTGTATGAAAAACAGGTAAACAGAAATTGACTTCGGATTTGGTTGGTGACCGCGACTTACTTGGTCATTTACAATTTGGACACACCACAACTTTCCCCCGCGGTGATTGTATACTATATGCACTTCTGAGGAAAGAAATATATCCAATTCAAATTTTCGCTATTTTTGTACCTTCACTGCCAATATGCAAAATGTCGAAAATTCTTTCTTTATACAATATTTTTATCATATGTAATTTAACACGTTGTGATCTGGAATTTTATAGCAAGGATTCTGCCAGGATTTTCAGTTTGGAAGGTGTTAAGTCAAAATGAACAGAGTGTTGGAGTTTTGCAGGGTATTTTTTTATCGACTTTTGACGATAAGTTGAGGGTGCGCTTGAGAATTCACAGTAATGACCCTCTCCATTGGGGGTTCTGGCAGAATCAGTTTCTCGGTCTCGCTTACCAAGGTCTGAATAGCGTCCATTTGTACAGGATTCGTATCTTTCACTTTTCTATTCTTAAGTTTTCCTATGCCCTGTTGTTGCCGCCTCTTGGAGAAGTCCCATCCCGGGGAACCGAATGGGGGACGACAAATTTCCCCCCGGGATTTTACTCCAGAAGAATCTATAGAATCATTTTTACTGAATTTTGACATGTTATAGCCGTGTAGAGTGTCCCGTCTCGTTTAACGACCTATAAATAAAGGAAATATCCAAAGAGTCGTTCTATCTCGGTCTCTTTGACCTGCCGATGTCACCAAGCTTCAACCTCAGAGTGGTAATGGTAAATCTGCTTCCTTTCACTATCATCTTTTATTCAGGGTTACAAAAGGGAAAACTACTATATATATATATGTAGTATATACAGTATATATTCTTATCTGACAAGTCTTGGGTCTTGTTAAGAACCACATGTTTACTTGGTTTGTTTCATAGAGGCAGCTGCTACCAAATCATACACGATTTCTTACTTTTTAAAAATTGCTTTAAACAAAGTTCTTTTTCATTTCTTCTCACACACAAATAATGTATTCATTTTGCTAACAAGTTACCGTAATAAACTAAACGATGAAACAAAGAACTACCGTGGTTTAGTTGGTGAAGTGTCGGCTTTGTATTCGAAAGGTTCTGGGTTCGCACCCAACTACCAGCAATCCTGACAGCTTTTTCCTACTTTACACCAAACTAATTCTGGGATGGTACTTACAAACCAGCCTCTGGACGTCTTGCTTTCCATTCCCTCTTCTCTATATGTTATCCCGACTTGAGCAAAAGATGCGTAAAGGTCGTACAATTCAGTGTAATTGAATTCAATAATCATTCTATAAGTGGATCAGTTGAGAAGCATTGAGCTGTTCCTCTGCAGTTGCTGTTTAGGTCTGCTAAAGAGATAATTTACTAGAATCTTCTGCCTGAGAACTCTCTCTCTCTCTCTCTCTATTTCTCTCTCGTTTTCATGTTAAAGTATAACTCAGTGCGTAATTCAACTGCTCTAATGAACGAAACTCAAGGGGAAGTCCAGGAAATACAATTACGAAAGCGCGACCATGCACCTAATCAGTGTGAAAGTCGACACAGATGCGAGTGTCTGTTGGATGGAGCACGAGAAGGAGTGATGCAGAGGAAAAAGGAAGGGAGATCAGGAGGAAATGATGCCTCATGTGACCTAGCCCATCCTCCTCCTCCTCCCTTAAGACCTCCCTAGGCGGTCATTTTTGGTTTTACGTAAATCCCCTTTCTATAAATCAAAGGAGTTAAAAGGCTTGGAATATACGAACGAGATAGAACACAGAGATAAGGCGGAAGGAAATAACACCTAATGGTGATCCGTGGGACCAATTTTCAGGAAATAAAGACGAAGGTTCAAAGCAAGTGCTCATCCGAATGCAAAATTCAAACATAGAAAATAGTAAGAACCAAGTTAGCTAACTTCAGGGGTGGAGTCACAAAATTTGAAGTTTCATTTTAAGAAATTCAATAAGAAAAACTTTTTGTGCTGAATAGCCCAGGAGGTGAATGACTTTGATGCTCCCTTTAATAAACGACGGTGCCAGCAGATATCGTATTAGTGAGCGACGGAATTAATTTGTACCCTTTGTAGACAGCCTCTGACTCCATAAATACAGGGTAGTATCAAATTTCAAATATTATCTGAAACTTAATCAACCACAGACAATGAACTCAGTAAACCATTAGCTACACTACTGTCCCCTTGTCGATGAGTAATTTTGTTTGTCATCATCTAATTTGGAAATTGCGAGCTCGATTCCTGATGAAGATATGTTAAAAGATCTGGTTCGGAGTTCACTTTTAATTGTTGCCCCAATCCTTAAGAGATCGTTATAATCTAATGGAAGGCACTGGTAGTGGTGCTTCATGAAAATACGAGAGTTTGCTTAGAAAAGGAAGTACCTACCTAAGTTCTTATTTCCACAGTTCCGTTCGAAGGAGTCACTTTCGCCTTCTTTACAACGTTTGCAAGGATTTTGCAATAATTGAAAACACCTCTCCAAGTTTGCTGTGGTTAACGTTTGTAGAACCTTTTTTGAGTTCTGAATCTCTTCAGTCTGACTTTGATGAAGAGGTCATAGGAGCGCAAAGTCTAGTGAGTAGAGGTCGTAGGAGGACATTAACCCTGTTGTTAGTTGTTACAAATTGCCTCACAATGTACGATTTTTTCAACATACGAGGAACAAACTTAACTGCAACTCGTCACATATTCAGTCCATTAATCAGTGTGTGCTGGCATGTCTAGTTCGATCTCTTCACAGATGTCATGAATAATCTATCTTCTGACCTGAAAGATTATCTCATGAAATGTTGCTATCGTTTCAGAAGTTATGTCAACATGAACGTTCATCATCTTCGATAGTTTCCCTGCTCACTTTTGTACGCTTCCAGCACCCAAAGATTTGTGCTTGAGTGATCTCAAGACACTTCTTTTGAGTATTCGATGAGATTCTGCCGTAATTTTGTGGAACATAAAGCAAAACATTTATGGAAATCTGTACTCTTTAGCATCAACCATTTTGACTGTCAAAGATCTTTAAAACCATGGCTGAAGAAAGCGCTCAAACTCGAGATACGATACTTGGCAGCAGGCTGTACAAATCCTTACTACGATCGGTTACCTCACAACCTCACTAAAATGCTGATTTGAGTACTTTTTCTTTGTTTCTAAATGGAGTTTTGGTGTTTGTAATTTTTTGGCAATTAAGCTTTGATTTTTACTTATTTGAATTTGAAATTGGATTTAATTTCTAATGGCTTCAGGCAACTTTGGCTTAGGTCGATTCTTACTTACGTTTAACGGCTAACTGTATACATTGTTATTCCCGTGACAGCATAATTTTCTCAGTCATTTTCTACAAGTCTTTCCTCGGGTTTTCTATTCGTCCTAGCACGAATAAGAATTACTTGAACAGTGCAAAATATACGAAGAGTGCGGTTAGAATGTCAGATATAGAATGTTGCGGTTGGTCAATCCCAGAAAAAAAATCTATTTCATGTATCTTACCTGTTAGGTGAAACAAGTAGTTTTGGATGGTGAGCACTATTGTGCGACTGGGGAAGAGCGAGGTAGGGGTCACAGCCTATCTCTAAGTACTACAATGATCAAGCTGAAGGAAACGCTAGAAAAACTGTCAGTATGATACAACAGGACTCGAACCTGCGATCCTTCCCAGTGGTGATCCGAAATCCGTGATGACAACCAGTAGCTAAGGAAGATCTCGGTGCAGAAAATTTAGAAACTCGACCCCAAATAAGTGATGATGATGATTGGTGTTCCACCCACTGGCAGGTATCTGACGTTCAAGTCCCTGTGGAATATGAACTAATGGTAATTTGACATTGCCTTTCATCATACGGAGATTTTGTTCCAGGAACGGAGCGCGCAGTTTAATGACAATTCCGGAAAGCTATGTACAACGTGATCCTTCCGGGAATTGAACGACGATTACAAAGCAAAGGGAGCCACCACTCGTCCACCGAGAACACATACAAGTAAAATCATTAAATTCTTTTCCTTCATAACATTAGAAAGAAAACCTCCGTGCAAGAGAAAAAACAAATGTAAAAGTCGAGAGGTAGAGGCAAGATTAGAAATGAAGGAAGAGGCCGAAAAAGAAAGGAACAAATATTGATGTGAAATCGGAAGATCGAAATTAACGAATGGAGAAAGCGAAAGAAAGAAGAAGAAAAGAAACGGAAGGAAAAAACTAAATTGAAGAAGCAAATGAAAAGAAAAGGAAAGAAAGTGAACCCGTTGTCTGTGGTCCCAATCAAGTCACCTAAATTGAAGGCGTCGTTGCTCCATTTTTCTTCCGGTGTGCGCTCGCTTGATTGCAAAGTCTCCTATTAGTCAGTAAATTGAACCCTTAATACTATAGGATTCGATTCGCTCAACGTTAGCGGGATCGAATATCTTCCTTTCATTTAATAAGAAAATCATTAACAACAGATGTATGGGTTTTACAATAAGATGGCGTGGTTTGACTTCTTCTAATAGATTTATAAAGAAACACTTTTATCCTTATTAAAAATGTATTTCATTTCCATTTTGGAAAAGGCTGAAAGTGTCAGAGTATAAACAAAATACTCTTTTCTTCGGTTAAAAACGCTATTTAGGCAATAGCAAATGACATAGGAAATGCTCAATGTACCAGTGGTTAGTTGATTGTTATGGGGTCATTCCACCGAAAAGTACCCGATTTACCAAGAATTGGTTGCATGACCATTTTTGAAATTCTGATAATTTGCACACATGTTTCGTAAACACAATGACATGATTAGACATATCGGATTCTATTCCATATGGAAACGGCGGCCATATTTCCAACATGGCGTGTGGCAAATCATGAGAAAATCTGAATGCGCGCGAAATGCAATATCTCAGAAATGAAAGGTGCTACATGTATGAGACAAAAACCATTGGAAAGGTAATGAAGTGAACTTTAATGCAATACTAGAAACTTCTTACCATCTCAATTCTAAGTGTCTGAAATAATGCACAAAGTCACGAATGAGCATCAGCCAAATTACCATTTTTAAGCCCTGAAAATTCTGATAAGGAATTGGGCTAAAAGTTCCTTATATGGACTTAGTATTTGTCTCCACACAAATGTAAAGCTGGACGAAATAGGAGATCGTAGAAATGAATAGTGATGACTTTATAAGACATCAAATATAGCCACATACGGAATTTTGCCAATGTTTGTACTTGAATATCTCTGGTGGGGGAAGTGCGAAAATTCTGAAACTTACGCTAAATGACCTTTAGTTCATATTGTACTTATACTAAAAAAGCGGTTTTAGCGTTACAAACTGTAACGTTGGAAATTTACGTAGAAAATGATGTAAACGTACAGGACAATGGCGTATATTTTGTGCACGTACAATACAATAACACACGTGAAAATCGAACAAAATATGACTATAACAGTAAATTACCATTCTACAAACAACGCATGGACAGAAACATGTCCTAAGAAGCACGTGTGATAATATTAAGAACGTGCACGTCATCGCAAGTCTGAACATTACACCATATAACATACACTTGTATGAAGCAGCACTATCAGGCAAGTTTGAACACGCCTACCACTGAAACCAGCTCGTAGCAACACCTCAGTTCAGCCCTGTGCTCTATAACGAAGAGTTGTGTTTGGATATCGGGTCTCTTAGGTGAAAATTGGGTGCTCTGTCGGACACTGTGTTCAAGAAGACTGTCATAAGAATACATATGGCAAAGTGAGTAGACGTTTAACTCCAGTGTGTGCATTAAGTGAGACTAATCAACAGCTTCTACAATTAAGAACAGGAAAAAAAGGAGATTGAAACTGTGGGTACGTATCACGAAAAGAAGTTTATTGTCAAATATCATCATCTTTTTTGGACAAGTGTGTTGCGGTCCTCTTCAATACCACAAAGGTCGAAAGAAAGGGGCAAAAAGTCTGCGAAAATAACGTGTGATCATCTGAAAAACCAACCGGTACAAATTATCCCTGGGAAGTCTCTTTGTCCAACGTGCTACAAAGCAATATTTGTGCAGATTTAGATAATACTGAACTAGGAAGTGACCAAGAGTATGTAACTGCAGAATATAACCTGAAAGAACCATCGCTCAGGGATAGGAGCATTTGATTCCTGTGATATTTTTTCACACAAGTCATAGAAATCTTGAACGGTCAGGATCTGTTTTGTGTATGTTCTTTGGAGACTAGCTTGACGCTTCTCGTTCGGTTGTACCACCTTTGCACGGGCTTTTGCCATGAGCAGACGCAAAGAAATTCTACTCAGCAGAGAGGCCAAAGAAAGATTCGTGATGACAAAGTTTTAGTAGATTCCTTTTGTTTTTGTCCTGGACAGCTTCGCAATCACTAAAATAGATCTTTCTTTTCTTCTTTTTTTACTGAAGGCAAAACCTTCATCAGATGGTTCGTGAGTTGCATCTAAAGTGTATACACAGCAATAGTGTCGAGTTGTAAATAATCACTTACACACTGTGACGGAATAATGTACCATGTAACATACATGAATACGCAAGAGGATGTAAAGTGGCTTGAGAAGTGGGCCAATGAAAACTTTGTATCTTATCTTGAATTACGAAGTGTAATTTTCCGCAAAATCATCCAATACTATGCAATTAGTATTACCGAAGTTGACTTTATATTCCTTTAAATATGCAGACCTTTTGGTATATAGTGATGCTGTTTGAGGGCTAAACATTTATGTATGAGACTTTCAATGAATTCACTGGAACTCAAAACTATGGTTGTTAAGATGGATTTGTTTGTGAGACACAATATCCAACACACAACTGTTCGTTACAGAGCACAGGGCTGAACTGAGGTTTCAGTGTTACGCGTGTTCAAACTTGCCTGATAGTGCTGCCTCATACAAGTGCATGCAATGTGGTGTCATGTTCAGACTTGCAATGACGTGCACGTTCGTAAGACTTGTATCTGTTTATGCGTTGTTTGTAGCATGGTATTGTACTGTTATAGTCATATTTCGTTCGATTTTCACGTGTGTTATTGTATTGTACGTGCATAAAATATATGCTATTGCTCTGTACTTTGACATCATTTTCTACACAAGTTTCCAACGTTATAGTTTGTATACTTCTCAACTCTAAACCTCCGCTTTTATAGTATAAGTACAATGTCAACTAAAGGTCATTTAGCGTAAGTTTCAGAATTCTCGCACTTCCCCCACCAGAGATATTCAAGTACAAACATTGGCAAAATTCCGTATGTGACCATATTTAATGCCTTATAAAGTCATCAATATTCATTTCTACGATATCCTATTTCGTCCAGCTTTACATTGTGTGGAGACAAATACTAAGTCCATATAGGGTACTTTTAACTCAACTCTTTCCCAGAATTTTCAGGGCTTAAAAATGATAATTTGGCTCATGCTCACTCATGATTTTGTGTCATTATTTCAGGTATTTAGAATTGAGATGGTAAAAAGCTTGCAGCACTGCATTCAAGTTCACTTCATTACCTTTCCAATGGTGTTTGTCTCATATCTGTAGCACCTTTCATTTCTGAGATATTATATTTTCTCTTGATTTGCCACGCGCTATGATGGAAATATGGCCGCCGTTTCCGTACGGAATGGAATCTGATATTTCTAATTATACCATTATGTTTACAAGACATATGCCGATATATGTGCAAGTTATCAAAATTTTCCAAAAATGTTCGTGCAACCAGCATCGGATGATTTTCGGTGGATGTGGTGGACTCTATGTAAAACCACAAAAGATGGCGCCACTGATCAATGTCATTATTATTAATCTTCATTGCAATGTTTCAAAGTGTCGATGTTTCTTACAGTTTTTAGGTCCCTTGATAGCAAAGCTACAACAAAAGGTACCTTCTATTCCCGCTCATGGTGTCCGTCCGGGTCCAGAAAATATATCTCAGGAACTACACCTTGTGGCGTTGTTGGAAAGGCCTTGGCTAGACTAGCTCAGAGCTCCTTGAACCGTACAGATTGCTGCAATGGTTCAGTGTTGCCTGCTTATTTTCTAAAAACCAATTGTTCAAATTGCTTGCATTCAGTTAGACCTAGCTGCACCAAACCTAAGCACTGAGATGGCCTACGTTACCAAGTAACCTACTTATCAGTGTTGCAGTCTATTTTCTCTAAAATTATATTTAATTGCTTTTATTATTTTAGACATAACAGCGCCAAACTTGGTATAAACATATTTTTGTGATGATAAGAACACACTGTGGATATTCCGCTCCCCAGGAACCCTGTTCTTAGTGTTGCCAGCCCATGTAAATAATATATCTCATGAACCATTAAGTGTAGAGACATGCATGAGTTGTCGCTCGAAAAGTCTTTACTAGACTAGCTAGGGCCACCGAAACAGTCTTGATTGGTGTAGTCGTTATCAGCACATTTTTAAAAAAATCAATTATTGAAATTGCTTTCATTCAGTTAGACATAGATGCGCCAGACGTGTGCATAAACCCTTATTCGACACAAGAGGAATCAGTTTCAAATTATCGTAATTGGAGCTATCAATCATCACTGACATATACCTTGGAACTCAAACTGGTTATATTCACAAGTGTGATAAGCAATTCTACCTTCAGTAGCAGCAAGATTCCTTTATAATTCACCCCCGTCACACCTTCTCTTTTTGGAGAAGTACTCAAATAATTTCACACTTGTACTGGCACTTTTCGTGGCTACATGTATATGTTGAGTAATATCTGAGCAGTTGGCATGTTTTACGTTAAACGATCGGTTAAAACTTGTACACTGCACCTAGTTCTCCTGTCCCTTGCTTTTTCAGGTCTTAAAAAACGGAAACTTCTTCTTTGCCTTCTGTACCAATAAGCAACCTAGAGACGTTATTTTCAGGTCATAAAAGGTCATATGACGTGAAAATCACGTAATAAAGTTTGGTGAAATGTCACAGAATAGACGTCATTTACTTGACGAACATATGACGTCTGTTAGTAATCCTTAATTGACGTTTCAACTATTTGACTATTGCGTGAGTAAATCATACTAAAGGTCAGGATGATGACGTTTAAATGTTATTGATAAGTCGTTTTAAAAGTGACGGCATATTTCTCACTATTGTTTGACGTATCAAATGACGTCATTTTCTTTAGCCTGACGTCTTTTGAATTTTCATGTTTAATAAAAATGACGATGAATTCATGTGTCTGAGCTGCTTCGGTACACGTTTTCGGCGTTTAACAATAACGACTATTCTAAATTTAAGAAGGACTGTTTATCAAATGAGAAACGTGTACTTCATATAGTAACTTCTTCGCGAAAAAAAAAGAAAACACGAGCAAATCGAAACATAAAATGCATCCCAAGATGCAAATTCACATGTAATTGACATCATCTTTTTTTCAAAACTGATGAAAAAGGCGTCAAAAAGACGGGTAATTGTCACAACCCAAACGATGTGTGTAAAATTCTCTATGTTCTCGTAGCTTTTATTATTTCAAATAAATATATAAATGAACAAATCTGGATCTAAAGCGATCGTTTGATTTCGATCACCACATTTTAGAAAGCAACGAAACACACACACACAAAATGTTGAATCCAACAAGTTCACTGTCTGTCTCTCTCCAAAGTGATTGGTCAAGATTGCGCAATGACAGTGAAAAACTCTATATAGTCACAGTGTGTTCTCAAACACTAGTGAATAGGAAGTAACAGAAAGTACGTCACTTAACGATCAAAATGTCACGTAATATCGACGTAGGATTCACGACACTGGCGTGATTTGATCCCGTATTTCTTGGCACGTATACAAACTCTAAACTTTAGTATATTGACACTTTGTATTACATTCATACTAAAGTTTTTTGTTTTTTTTAAGGAAAGTGTATATGTTAGCTTTAAATACGGTACAAAGATACAATTAAGACATTATTCCTACAAAATTTTGAAACACTCTGTACAAATGTTAATTCACAACAGAACAAGCCAATGTATCATCGACCAAGAAAATCTCTTTAGCAAATGTTCCACATGGTCCACTTCTTGGCACACAATTATCTTGGTCTCCAAAGCGGAAACATTTGTTGGTCAACTTTCTTAACTTGCTGCTCCTTACATCATGGAAAGCTAAATGGATTTAAAGTTTTAGTATTTGTTTAGCTACGTGAACTTATAATGACTTTTAAGAGCTTAACTCAATGGTCTTGTCCGAGTTGACGTCAACCGTGTAATTTTATCACCTTTAGTTCTCTTGCGCAAAATGGCTCAAATTATATACGGATAACTTTGGGAAAGTACAAAATTGTTACAGTAGGTTAAATAAGTGTAGGTATATCTGTAGCCCTGGTTAGCGATTTCTTGAGTGTGTGGTGTGACTTTAGATTCGAAATTCAAATTATATTTATTTACTGTACATTTTATTGGCTGTATAATCAGCTAATGATTATAAGTCTGAAGGATCAACGGTATATCCTCCGTGGAAAAGAATGGAGATGATAGCTACCACAGCATTATCAATGTAACATTGCTAGATCTATCTAGTGAAACTCCAGAATACTCTCAAAAGCTCACTTTCGATCTAATTAATCATGATCGAAGTCAGTGATTGTGGTCACTAGGTCATGATGATTAAATCATTTTAGTAGCTCAGCTATGGCCTTCGTTCAGTGATTACAGTAGTTCACTTAGGGTAGACACTTGATAGATGGCGAGAGTTCCAGTCCAGCGCACGCCGTTCATTCCGGCTTAGGATTTACAGGCCTTTCCACTGTCCACAAGGCGAATGCTGGAGTAGTACTTCAACTAAAATCTTGATATCTAGTTTCCATGTCCTTGCCGTATGAATTGTGCTTGCAAAAGAACGTCGTCCCTCCACTATGACTTGGGTTACATCTGCAAATTAACCCTTATTAAATATTCTTTAAACACCATCTCAAAGAGAAAGAAGGACTCTTATTTCTAGCGTCACACTGTGGGCAGTAGTTTCCAGTATATATACAATATATCGTTAAGTGTGGAAATTGCCATCTGTATTACAGCACTGTAAATACCATCTTTATGCCGACGACTTTCAAGTATATATATCTTGTTATCTAAGTAAGCTACCCACATATATTGAATGAGGACTTACGAAGAATTGTTCAGTGGTCAAATGATAACGGTCTGAAATTGAATCCATCTAAATCTCAATGTCTACGTATAGCTTCTAAAGCAATTCTTTCATCTCTTAACTCTTCTTCCTTTCCCAAAGTACTTCTAGATGGAATGATAATTACTTTCTCGCACACCGTAAAAAATTTAGGTCCTATTTGTAATGAATACCTAACTTGGACGGAATATGTTAGTACTGTCCCTAAAAAGGTCTTTGCAACTTTACATTCTTTGAGCAGACTTAAAACATTTCTTCCCATCTCTCTTAAGAAAATTCTTTTTCTTTCCTTAGTAACTCCTCATGTGGATTATTGCAACGTAGTGCTTGCTAACCTGGATGATGTACACACGTACCGGCTACAGCGCATTCAAAATGCTTCAGTGCGTTTTATATTTAATCTTAAACAGCATGATCATCTAACATCTTATTTCAATAAGCTGTAGTGGTTAAAAGTCTCACAACGACTGGAGTGGCCGTGTTTAGTGCTTCTATTTAAAATTCTACGCGATCGGCAACCTTCCTATCTTTTGCAACTTTTTAAGTTCCTAAGCGATCATCACAACCGTGACACTAGGTCTCGCGCAAACCTATTACTTTCTATTCCTTACCATAACTCATCCTTTTATTCGAAGCTCTATACTGTTTCTGTATCCCGCAAGTGGAAAGGACTGCCAATTTCCATCAGAGACTCAACTTCATTAACAAGTTTTAAATCTATGCTTTACAGGTACCTTTTACAGCAACACAACTAAGATATATGTTTGAATAGTATTCTCTCGAATCGTTCAATTCCATCTAATAAATACTAGTTAATATCCCTGAAAGCTGTCAATGTAAATTTAATTGTAAGTCGATAATGTTAGTTTATATACATTCTCATGGTACTCATTGCATTGCATTTATACCTATATTTTTCGTGTATGTGTGTGTGCGCGGGTGTATGTGATTAGTGAACTTTAGATTGTCTAAAATCTGTAGTGTAGACATGTTTTGTTTTGTTTCCTCTCTTTTATTTTTTGCTTTACTTTGTTTATATTTATGAACTTTGTTGTATTATAAATCTCTTCCATCTTAGTAGTGTTTACCAAAACTGTTAATTACTCTCTCTGTATTCATGGTTGAGTGGTAGAAAAGGCCGTAAGGGCCTTAACTTGGCCATGTAAAACAAGACGTAAATAAATAAATAAAATAAACCACTGTTATTATTCCAAATAAATGAATAACAACTTACAAATGAAAACTATCGGAAAATAACGTGATTTGTCCATTTTATTAATTTTACATGAGAGCGTTATAAAAGTCCAGAATTAGCATTACAGATAAGTAAAGACAAATAAAGTAAAGATTTACTCGTAATATACGGGCTATGCACGCTACCTTCGTGCATGATAGTTTGTGGAAAATGCCCTTCAAAGGCACATTCATCTCAATTTTGCCGAAAATGGAGAAAGCACGTTTTGTCCCCGTGCTCTTCAAATGTAAATTACGGAATTAAAATTTCTGAATATTGAAAGAACTAGTCTGAGGAAAAAATAATTTTATTTTGTTTATTCCTTTCCTATGCACTCTTAAATATCCTAACAATGTATGCAAGATATATCACACATCGTATTTCACTCCTTTCTGCTTTCATTCACGTCTAATGTTAAGAAACGAAGTGGATGCTTTCTCGTTTGATCTCCAGAGTGCTGCTAAATGAGGCTACTATTTCTTCCTGGAACACGCAATACACTTTGTGGTATGGATACATAACCCAATCTTTCCGGGGAAAAAACGATGATTCAAGACCTAAATGTGGCGTTCTAGCTACTATATATTTCAGAATTCTCTCTCTCTCTCTCTCTCTCTCTCTCTCTCTCTCTGACACACACACACACACACATACAATGGTAAACTTTCGAAGTCCTCGTACCTACTCCTTATGTTTTCTTCTTGAAAAAATCCTGGACGAATTAAGACCAAAGGAAAAGAATGACATTTTGGAAAGGTGTCTCAATAATGTTTATGAATATATTTTAAATAAACTCACCAACAATTTGAAGATCTTAGCTATAGTTGAAAAATTTGAAAGCCTTTCTTATCATGTCTCCAATTACAAGTATTCAAATTTCTCAGTAAAACAATTTCAAAATTAGAAATAGTTCATTTGATACGTGTTCGTAAGTATTATAACGGTTCCTTTCCAAAATTTCATTGTTGCTTATTATTTTTCCAGTATTATTAAAAATATTTTTTTTAAAAAAACACAGAAACTAAGGTACTGAAACCTCTGTAAGTATAAAGTTCCTGCGTCTACATAACCATTTGTGTCCCTTAATTACTATATCAAATATATTTTTAAAATTCTCCAAGAGATAACGTTTTTCGACTGACGTTAGAGTGATTATTACTATTGTAAACCACAAAAGCTTTTTGTCTCCCTTTTACGGGGATAATATTGTTATTTTTGTATTTTAAACTAGCTGATTTGCCCGCTTCTTGGTGCGGAGTGATCTGACCGTTATACCTCCATTTTTGCACTGCCATTTTGAATCCAAGATGGCGATTTTTTAAAAATGTTTTAATATTTTCTGAAACTACTCTTAATAATACACCGTGATACCAAATTTCATTCCTCTAGCTCGAACGGTGTGGAAAATGGTTTTCGGGCGGCCATTTTGAATCCATATCGCGAATGATATGACAACTTCCCAAACGGGGCATATATCTAATCATGTGTGAAAAATCATTCCAATCGGTCAAGCCGTTTTGGCGTGATTCAAACACAAACACATCACCTTCATTTTTATATATACACAGATGATGTCATTATATTTTGTAATACTACCATTGGTAGGAAAGCAAATAACAGTTGTTATGTTAATATTTAGCGATTAAGAGGGATAACGGATTATTTTTTCAGTTGCCAAATAAAGAGGTGTCTTGTCTACTCCATTGGATATACAAATATTTTTGCCACACAAAATTTAGCTCCCGTGTCCATTTTCTTACGTTTTTTTTTTTCTTTTCGTGTTTGTTCATATTACACTGTAAAAAAGGTTTCCGAATGTTGTTTGATATATCTCGTAATGTTTCAGAAAGTTGTAAGTATTAGGTGAGCCTGCTGTGGCTGAAAGTTGTCCGTCAAAAATACCGAGAGATTTCTGTTGCGCGGTTAGAGGTTCTCGTTTTGCCGTTCCAGAAACATGCGCAGAAAGAGAAAACTGTTTCTTATCGTAATCAAACATACAATTCAGATCAAGGTTTTCTGCCGCCATTTTAATCACGTATTTTAACAGAAATAGGAAATATTCTCAGTAAATGGGGGATTGCTATTCCTATTTGACAAATGTCTTAGAACATGGCGTGCGAGTAGCTTTGTTTATGTTCTCGGGGTCCGGGGAACGTATTTCTAACATCTATACCAGTGGCGGTTCTTCAGATGAAGTTGGTGAATTTCAGCTTCACTTATTATTTTGATATTTATTAACTAAATTAGGCATTAATAAGTATTAATTTGGCTAGAAAATCAGTCAACATCATCTTAGATAGGATAGTCGCATTATCAGTATCCTGTCTAAGCCCAGAAATTCCATAATAAATGTTAACGAACATAGAAAGTAGGAACGTGTTGATGCATGAACTTTTTGGTTGTACTTCACGTATTATTTGTGTCACGAGCCGTCACTGATCTATACTGTTTCCATGTAGTGATGTCTTCAGTGGTAATTTAGTCCAGTTGGTATGACTCTGGAATTCTTATTAACTCATGATGAAATCTCAGTCAAGTTTCTCTTTCTCCCAGCATTCCTGGAAACTAAATGGTGGAGGTTTTATATTAGCCCAGGCAGCTATTGTAGGAATATAAAGCAAGCAGAAATAACGCGAGAAACATAGACATTGCAACGAAGTCAGTATACCAACATTTGGACGCAAAACTCCACATGAAAACTAGGAAGCAAAATGGACGGATCTAGAATTTACAACAACCTCGTCGTAGCGAACTTCGAGTTATTTCCGATATATATCATTAATACTTCTGAAAAAACCAAAGAACTGCAAAAATATGAACTTACACAGTCGCAGGACAAATGTTGCTTGATTTACAGTTGATGATTTTGACAATTATTTAAATATTATTGAAACTATGGGACTATTTCCATCTTAGTACCATTGCTAGAAACTTTCTTGGTGGAATGTTTTATTTTGGGGGGGTAAAATCTCTTTCTCAATCCCCCTGAAAAAAAAAATGCTGTTCAAACTCAATACTGGAAAATAAGGAAACAATAGAAACCTTGGTTTGCCTTCCGGGTTACCGGGTCGAAATCAGGTCATTTTGTCATGTTGGATTGCAAGGATTGATCCGGTGACCCGTTTCAGCTCTTGCTTCTTCTGAGATTATGTAAAATAGCGGCTTCGTTTCTTTCTTCTCTAGCCACTTTGTAAACGAATCATGTGTTCCTTAGTGCATATAATCAAGTAAACATGAAAATATTAAAAAAACAGCCCACATATATCAATAAAAACTAAGTGTCAGAGAAAAGGGGGAAAACGTTTTTTTTTCGGTTTTCTACTTTCCTACGCTCTTCTAAATATCCTTAATATGTATGCAAGATATATAACACATCGTACTTTAGACCTTCCCACTCGCATCCAGCATCTGGCGTTAAGAGAAAGAGAGGAGACTCGGTGCTCTCTCGCCTCATCTTCAGAGCGCTTGTAAATGAAGCTACTTCGTCTTCCCGGAACACGCTATACACTTCGCGGTATGGATAAGTAATCCGATTTTCAGGGGGTAAGAAACGATAATATAAGACCAAGATACAGGATTCCAGCTACTATATATTTCAGGACTTTTTTTTTCTTGTTCTTCCACCAACACAGACACACTTACATATATCCAAAGCTCTTACGTTTGAACTCTCAGCCTGTAGATAAGATTTGTGACCCCCTGTAATGGCAAATCTATAAGATCTTCCAAGCCATAACGCTTTTCTAGTAACGTCACAGCTGGCATCGATATTGTGGCAAAGGAAAGATCTTGTCATCGATTCTAGGCCATTTTATTCCTACTTTTCCAACCCACCCTCGTCCTACTAGAGCAGTCTTGTCTTTTGTCTGCCATTTGGCCTAGTGTCCCCTTTTTCTTATAAATTTCTTTAAAATGTAGTTTCCTGGTTGCCCTAGTTTCTCTGCACATAGGTCAATATTTTTTATGTCTTTTCAAAACGTCATTCCACTCTCACATGTGCCAATGATTTATGGGTTATAATCTCTATTGAATGCTGTACCTGTACCACTTCCAAAGGCGCTTATGAAAAAGAAGAAAAGATGAATTGGTTAGGTGGAGAAAAATGGAAAAACATTTCTGAAATTTGTAGGATTCGTGGGAGCCATTTCGAAACAAGGCTAGATAAATGTCTATATTTTCAAGGCGAGCTTTTACAATAAAACAAAATAGATTTACGAGGTATCTGTAATAAAAATCAGCAAAATCTTCGTAATTCCTATCGTTTTGTTTAAGTTCTGATTAAAGTTACAAACAAGTTAGTGAGTTTTACACTAAAATTCTGTAAGTGTTGCTTGAGACTCTAGTAAAGTTCTACAGAAGTTTTAGGGTCAGTTCTACAATCGACCGCTAAACTTCCAGTCAGCGCTACGTTGAGGCCAAGTCTGACTTTGGCCAATGAGAGTACGCAAAGTGAGAGTTGACCTCAACTTAGCACTGACTTGAAGTTTAGCGGTCGATTGTAGAACTGACCCTTAGTAATCAATGTTGTTTCATTGAAATGAATGAAAATTGCAGACACATTTTTGGATTCTGAGGTGTGGATAGTTTCAGACGTGAGTTTAGCACATGCGCAGAATGAGAAAAAACGGTTTATTTTCATCGCCGTGAAAGTAATTCTGACAAAATGTTTGCTGCTGTCATCTTGATTATTTCTTATTTTAACAGAGATGGAAAATATTCTAAGCGAATGGAAGTTCCTATTCCTAGTTGACAAATACAAAAGTTATTAAAATGTGTGTAAATCGTGAAATCAATTTAGTTTATGTCTTCGGGGTTAAATTAACAAGCTTCTGACTCCATTCTCTATACTCTTTGGATCTAGGAATGCTTATGACTGGCAATTTAAACCAGTCGGTATTGGACACTGAACTTGTGAGCAACTCGTGTTCAAATTTCGCTCAAGGGTCTTCTATTTTTTCTCTTGCTTCCTGCCAGTACTCCTGAAAAGTCGATGATGACTACTTTCTATTAGCCTAGTTGCTGGAAATTTCCTTATAGCTATGGCTGACTAGCTGTTTTCTGGAATATTTCAGAAAATTTTTAACAGTGTAGGATCAGAACTCTCTTTTTTTTTTCAACGGACAAACCTTCCTCCACAGAATTGGAACCTGGGACCACACGCAAAGAAATTAATGCCTAGCCATTGTTCTACTGCGAATATGACCATAACAGCGAAATAACATACTTCACAGTTCTAAAATGATAAATCTTATCCATATTACATATGTTTATAACTAACACAAATATGATAAATTGCTTTTAAGTTTCGGTTTCTCATCGTACAACAAGGATAGTTTCTGGCATTATCTACCAATGGGGTCCGTATTTTGGTTTGCCTATTCAGACGTGGGTTCAGAAGCCATCTATAGTACAACATTTAAAACAATTATAACATTAATTTTAATCTACAAAAGAAGACATATTAATGAAAGAATTTATCGAGGAAGACGTGAAATGTTTGACTTCAAATGTTGGCTGGTGTTAAATAGGAATATCTTTTTACAGTCTGCAACAAATATCACAATAATTTTAGCAAAAGAAATCTTTCCTGAATATTGTCCACATTTAGCATCTGCAGATTGATTTTGGTTCGTCCACAATCAAAAATAAGGTTGCAAAAACTTGATTTCGGGCAAAATGAGCATATACAGAAAGTGGTGACCAACAAGCTGGAAGCGGGACCAGAAAAAGAAGTTCCATCCATTCGCCATAGTCCAGTTCTTACGGTCGACAGCTTCGGATCGGCAGTGGGAGGTATGCATCCTTGAGTCCAGCTGCCGACTATACTCAATGAGATTTTTCAGGGTTTTCAGGATTTTTTAGTTCTCTGTAATTTACAGGGAAAAAAACTTTCTCTTAAAGTTACAGGAAACACTACTCAAATCGGCCTATCAAATCCAAAGTTTTTTACGGAGAAGATATTTTGCAACTTGGTACGTTTTGGCGCTGACTGTATATTCCTATAAGTAAACGTTTAGAGAAAACCGTGAAAAACAATATTCTTCTACGAACAGAAACTTTTCTCCAGAAGTTGTCAACAATATTTTTGTTTAGAATTTATTCGTTTCAGTTGAGAATATTTTTTTAAAAAATAATACTATTCTTGTTTTTAGGCATTTTATAAAAGCATGCTAGTAATCCCTCTTTTAACCTTTAAAGTTTTATCTTTTCCTGCTTTGATACATTTTAAATAAAAACATTTAATTTTCCTGGTATACGAAATTTATTTTGTTTTGTACAAAATAGTTTAATTAAATAAAAGAAATATAATATTTCATTGAAAGAAACGTACCAACGAACCTAGGATCATTAATTTATTAAACCTGACACTATTAATTGAAACACAGCCATCAATTATGTCAGGACACTCAGTAATACCAAAATTACATAGATCGCTATCGCATTCACATGTGTGAAATATTTGGTTGTAACCATAAGGAACCACTTGTGTTGGAACCTCTCTACAACCTCTAATAACAGAAGCACCTGTAAAATATTAAAATTATGACATAAACATTGACAAACAATTGGATAATGGTTTATTTAATTCGTAAAATTTAAATTTTTGTGCTATAATGACATTTGTAAACTAAGCCTATTTCGGATTAATGGGATGAAGTCCCTTAGCGTATACGAATTCCGAGGAAGATTATAGGGATGCTTATAGATTTTAATTCAACACTTTTCAGTGTCCGAGCGTGACTACCACCTTTTTGTGATAAAACAATACAACACAAGGTGTTGATTAGACATCAAGTGTTTGCCTGTCGTAATCTTGATCACTTGCTTTCATAGAAATGGAACATGTTTTCAATGAATGGGAATTCTGATCCTTAATTGACAAATGGAAAAATGATTAAACAAGGCATAAGTCGTGCGAGTAACTTTGTTTGTGTTTGGGGTTGAGCAACATATTTTTGATCCCTATAGTGTTTTGAATTGTGTGTTTTTTCTGTATGGCGATTTAACCCAGGTGGTAATACATTTAACTTCTAATTCAGCAATCCATGTTCAAATCTCGTGGCAAACATCGTTTAACCATCATGCCGTGAGTTTAAAATGCTTAAGAAAATCGAGAAACCTTCCGGATATGAAATACAGGCTGTAATTCTTGTATACTAGGAATGAAACCAACTGAAAAATATTCCGAATTTTACGACGAAGTGTTTGTTTGGGAAACGCGACAGGAGTGGTTTCAATGGCACAGAGATGTGTGCGTTTCTTCAATGAAGACCAAACGGTCTGTATCAAGGGTAACATTCTATGATGAAGGTATACAAGAAACTAAGGCCCATGCCAACTACCTCAACACTCATAGAAAGAGTGTCGTAAAGTAGTGCACGATCAGATTACAATTATACAGATTGTTTTTTTTTTCACTTAATAACCATTGAAACTTGTCCTAGATAACATTCAAATATATTATTTTGGACATTTAATCTTGTTTATTTTCTACAGTCTGCTTTAGATATTTGTTTTTCATCACTTTTGGATACCAAATATAATAAATGGTCTTTATACAACTTGACAACATTAAACACAATTATATATGATTTTAATTTCTAAGTTTTACTCTATTGATACAACAAAGTACTGATAGTTCAAAGTGTTTTTTATTGATCGAAAAATAGTCACTTGATTCACCAATATAAGAAGTCGATGCGTATTTGAACTTCATCCTCTCTATCTCGGATACGAAGCTGATTTTAAAGCCATGTTTGTATTAACTTTATCTGATTCTGGTTTAAGACATTTATGTACCAAATAACAAAGGGCAACACATTTGAGAAACATACTACAGAAAATTCAAAACAAGCGTGATTCTTGCTAATCCTTCACACATTCGTATGTAAATCAATCAAAAGTGTACTTATTTTCTATGAAGAATCACTGAACTATTAATTGTGTTTGCTGTGTTGTTGAAAAGTTGGTACCTTAGGTCTTACCTCTCATATATACATAATTAAGTTAGGTTTCATAATTTCTTTTAGTATCTATCTAAGGTACGCTGACATTGATATCAGGCTCTGGTAAGCACCTTATGGAGAAGGAAGAGGGATATGTCTTGTGCTGAAGGTATGAATTTGCAGCGTTTAAGCTGGGTTCGTGGTTAGGTAATACGGTGAGTAGATAAACACCCTTAATGATAGAACGTCTAAGCGTCCTACCAGAAAGACATTTCTTCCTACGGGTAGTACGTACAGAAACTGTGAAAATGAATGTTTTGCGTCCTGCTGGCAAGACGTGCGCCTGGACGTTCTATCATTAAGTATGATTTATCCTTAAATTTTTACTTTATAACTCCTCAAAATTTCAAGTTTCTAGCTTTAACCTATGTTTCTAGGTTCGTCTTGTAAGAAAAACTGTTTTACACTGGACTGAAACAGTGGATTTTGTTATGAAAGTACAAAGTGCTACGATAATTTTATTTGGATGTAGTGAAAAAGCCATCAATATTCATCAATTGAGGGAAGTTTTAAGAGTTGAATTTTATTGGCTGTAATCATCAACATACTATACTCGCCGTCAGTGCTGAAGTTGGAAAAATATTTTAGGTAGAACGGTGCAATTATAAACCTAAACATTTATTAAAATGTATTTTTTGTTAATTTTACAATAGCAAACACGGTAGCTAATATACCTTTTAACATGAAGAAAGTGATTTAAGACCGTCATAACACTGGGTAAACAAACGTAACCAATAGCAAATTGAATACGTAAGAATTGTCGCTAGTGGTGAATATATATAGTTAATGTAAACTGTCATGACAAGAATACAAGACCATGATGCTACTAACAGTTCAGATTAAACTTATGGTCAAAATATATTTCGAAAACACTTTCGAGACTATTGCGTCTGTACCTTCATGGTATTCTCAAGGCTAGAATTATGGCGGAACTCCGTTCCGACCCAACTTCAGTACTGCTCTCCGCTCAATACACAGATGAATACGTATTTTCCATTGTTGCAAACATTGATGGAACTCATCAGGTATCACGTTCTTGACTACCTCCGCCATTGTCTCCTTAACATCGTCCACAGTGTGAAAAACAGCTCCCGTCAATCGGAATTTAATCCTCGCTGAAAGGACAAAATCACGGGATGTTAAATCCGACAAACAAGGTAGGTGGACTCCAATAATATGATCTTGGCCGCCATATATTTGTTCCTGTACAAAATATTGTGGGCAGGAGCGTTATCGTGATGAACAATCCACTTATTGTTCTGCAAGACTTGGAGTCTCTTCTTCCTTACGCGTTCTTTTAGCTTGGACAGGTAATACTGCTAATTAATGTATGGTACCCATTTAACCAACAGCACGCCTTTGACATGAAAAGAAAACAATTAGCATCACTTTTGTATTGCTCATATGTGTCTTCTTCATTCTTGGCAATGTGAGATTTTCCAGTGCATAAATCATCTCTTGGTTTTAGGATCGTACTGAAAAAAAAAATCACGTCTCGTCAGCAGTTACGATTCTGTAAAGTTAGTCAGGTTCCGCTGCGAGGTGTTCCATGATGTCAAAACACAATTGCTTCCGGAAGTCAATCGCCTACTTCCTACCTGATAACAATTAGTAACAAGGAATCAGGAGAACTGTAAGTAGAACAATGCGCTACTTGGACACAACATTAATAATGTATCACATTTTCGAAGACTTTTTCGCACGCACATCTACACCAGAACGTCTTCCCTGACCTATACCTTCCCGATGCTCTACTTAACTCATACCGAACTGAGCCAAATATGGCAAAAGGTCTTAAATGAAATTCAAATTCAAAACCAGCTCCTCTTACTGCCTCCAAAATATATACTACCTTTAAACTACTAACGTTTTGACCAACTATATTATTCACCACATATTTCGCCTTAACCATCTATCATGCGGGAACTCCATCATACTCGGAAAAGGTAACATTCTGATACATAGGCCTAATACGAAACTGCACCATGAAACTAAATTTCGAAATTTTATTTCCAAGTCTCAAAAATGACAAAAAAAACAACACACCTGTAAACAGCTGCTATTTTCTCCAGCGCTACTTCTGCTAACACCTTTAATTGATTTCATGTAATGGAGGAAGGGATCTTAATCTGATCTTCAGGGATATTCATCAGTGTTTCAGGTTTGGTAGCTTCCATATTTTTGTTCAGTGGTCTATTGGCCAAGGAAATAGGATCAGAGAGCTTGATTCACCAATAGTTTGTCATAGTATAAGTATAGCTAGTATCATGCGCATTAATGTTAAATGTATTATTATGTACCTTTGCAGTACAACAATGATACCATTAATACTACTTCTACTACAAGAATAATCAAGCATATTTATCAGCACAGCTCTAGCTAGGAGACATCTGCCGAAACTCCCTAAATATTTTAGTCTTCCAACTAAACAATGGCAATGAAAATAAGAACTCCTTTAGTGTAAGACTAGCAGCTGTCACGGAACAGAAAATTGTCTAATAGATACTGTGTACGGAAATAACATGTATGTTTAAAAACAAGTACAAAATAAGTATAATAAAGAGACAGTACTCTCCCTGACGTCTAAAAACAGTACCGGGGCGGCTCTAGTCACTCCTGATTTTGTTATTAACACAGCAAATAGAAGCGTTATTTTCCCTCAATAGCGCGTCTTTGCTCAAAATACTATATTACAAAACAATCAAGCTTTTAAGGAAACATTGACAAATACTTACCACCACTATCTTGAAGGATATTATAGAAACACCAAGATGTCTTTGAACATGTTATAATATATTCCTCGGTTATATTGTTAATACAACCTGGATCTTCACGATAAACAATGACCACCGAAGAGGCACTGGCGGATGCCAATGCTGAGGCATAGCCGGACGCTGATGAAGAGGCATGTGTGGACGCTGAGATTACAATTCTGGTGCGTTCTCCAAGAGGGAGATGCGAGCAGTTATAGCATTTGATACCTGGAACATGTAAATGTAATATTCTAAGATAATAACTCAAATTATTTTATTTTTCTAAACAACTATAGAGCCACAGATAGCACCCAAACTTACAGTAAGTTTGTGCTTGACTTGGCATTGTAAAATTGCACAAATTTTGGCATCGCATTGCTGCAAACTTGCTACAATCTTGAGGCAAGCTTGCTAGTTGACACATGCCAAATTTTCTACAACTTTTGCACGCCAAACTTGCTATAAACTTCTCTTGTTGAACATCAAACCTGTGGTGGAAAAAGATTTCTATTGTCTGGATTGGGGCTCGAACCTAGAATCTTCAGTTCTGTTTGTAGTCCATCACTTTTATCACTGCTCTATAGCGCTAGTCCTGACTCTCTTCTATTTTACTAGTGCTTTTATGTTACGAAGACAGTTTTTGAAATAAATTCACTGATATATACTGAAATTGGAAGCTGTGAAAGCCCATTGATAGTTTTAGAGCTACGAAGCCTGCTTTGTTTACTTTTTTTGTAAGAGAGCCTCCTCAGATAAACAATAATGATGTGTACACTTTGAGAAATGCCATCGCGCCTAACAGTAAAGTACACATCATTACTCTTGAGATTATTCGCTTGTGAAAAATCACGAATCAGTCTTCTTCATAGCTTTAACACAGGATCAATAAGCTTGTCCAGTTTCGAATTTATGCCTACATGCATGCCATTACTTCAGAAACTGTTTCTGTAACATAAAAAGACTAGTAAATTCTATTTCATTTTAAGAACATTTTTTACCTTTGGAACCCATCTTCTACCCCTGTCTCACTTGGAAGAAGAACCCTGGTGTTTGTTAGAGTGACGGACAACAAACAAATCTGAAGATTTCGGCTTCGAACCTCACCGCACACTGAAATCCTTTTCCACCAAAAGCCCGATGTTGGTCTACCAACGTTTAAAAACAAATTCACAAGTTTGTCCTTAAAAAATTGTAGCAAATTTGGCATTGGTCAATTAGCTAATTTGCTGCAAGTTTGTAGCCTTGCAATGCCAAACCAACTGCAAGTTTACTCTGCTATCTGTGTAGAAAAACATTGGATAAAACGTGGAGGTGTACCTTTACTTGACTGTAGTGTTTACAGTATGAAACTAATTACAGTACTTTCCAGTTCAAATGAAACTCGTATCATTCTACTTCACAGGGATATAGTTGGAAACATTTCAGTATTGTTTTCTTTCCTCCTGTAAATGGCATTATCCAAACAATAAAAGTAAGTTTTCCCCGTTTAGCTCAACTTGTATGATAAAATGGGGTAGCCGTTTAAATCGAGAGTAAACTTTATCATACATAAAAATTCATTGACATAAACCTATAATTTCTGGCTATGAGCATAGAAGCTATAAGAACCGTGATCATAATATACGAAGATAAGGTAAACAATAAATGAACAGATGTGAAAGATAAATGAAAATGTAATTTTAATTTTCATAAGTTTTACAAGAATAGCAAAATAGTTTTGTAAATTTCCAAAACAATGCCTCTTTCTATCGTTATACAAAACAGCTTTAGTTGTTTAGAAAGTATCTAATTGGAATCTCGATACAAAGGGTTTATTCTGTCCAAAAGCTTCAATTCCCATTTCTCCAAACTGTCCAAGTGTTCAGAATTTAAGATGGCTCTGCCCAGAACGTTGCACAAAGTCAAATAAACTACCACTATATTATACCTAGATAACTGTTAAGTAAGGCGAGGTACTTATATTTTGAAATCCAGGTTTAACGAATCCACAAACGAACAACAAACTTGATGTTCATATAAATGGAAGCGCAAAGACATTTAAAAAAAATCAAACTCCACCCGGAGGCAGTCTATTAATGAAATTATCACTCTAACTGACAAAACTGTCTCTGTGGTGTATCCAGTACGTCATTTCACTCGTACGTATCCAGTACGTCATCTGCTGGATGAGATCATCAGTCTGAGTTGAGAGCATATCTCCCTGTTCTATTCAATCTCCGTGTCTTGTTAAATTTTCCCCTATAAAGTCAGTAAATAAGTTTTGCAATACGCAAGAATCGTTATCCCATTATACAGCTCACCAGGGATTGAATGAAGGAGATGCAGGGGGCAACAGGGCGTTACATTCACTGGAGTTGTTGAAGAGTAGGAGTAGTGGATAGATGTCTCTCAGTATCACGCAATTTTGGGCTACGATTTTCTGTGTGGTTTACATGTCGACCCATGTTTGGAGGAGATTAAATGGTTGCTGTGCTGGGCAATGATTGTTCACGTATAGGGGTAATTATGGATGGCCAGGATGGTCAGGCCGTCCTTCGAATCTTAACCCCTAAAAATATAAAGGCTGTGAATAAGCTGCTGCAGCAAGATAGACGTATAACATACCTCCGCAGAGAGGAGACTCTTCACATCTCTGCACCAGTAATCCACACAATTCTGCTTGAGCACCTACGTGTGAAAGTGGTATGTCCATACTGATGAGGTAAGTACCCGACCACTACGCCTCTGATTTCGTTCAAGTTTTCAGAAGTAGTGCAGACTAATGACCTAAACATTGCCGTGCAGGCGTTCTATCGCCAGGGCCTACTTTCAGAGCTAGAGGCGGGCAAAGTTAGGCTGGGATCGTCACAAATAACTTCATATCGCCAGAAAAAAATAACATAAGCCCTGTCGGTTTTGCAAATCACGAGCAAATATGTGCCCGATATATTTTTATTTCAGCGAAGCTTATGATTGGAGAATGTAGCTGAAAGGAGTGTTTAATACTTGTCCTATGAAACCATAGTAATTCCTTGACAATGAAATTCCTACATAGGGGAAACTTCTATGTAGCACCCCTTCAATCATAAATTTCAGTGAAATTGATCTATTGGTTCCAACTTCGACTGCGATTTGCTAAATTTACATGGTTTGTGCCATTTGTAAAAATTCCGCCATAAACTTGCAAGCCGCTAGCGGTGAAAGTAAAAAACCTTTGAAATTTTTCGAAAGGAATTTTTGTTATGTTTTGAGGTCCCCTACATGGTGGTACACACACACAAATACCATGTATTGGAAAGTGGCGTACCAAAACTATACCACCATATAGGGGACCTCAAATTTTCTTTGCAAAATTGTTTACTTTCGCCACTAGAGGCGTGCAAATTTATGGCGGTATTTTTACAAATGACAGACCTCCAGAAAATAAAAGATCACGAAAACCACATGTTGATTTAGCAAATCGCTGTCGAAGTTATACCCTATACATTAATTTCATTAAAATTTATGATTGAAGACGTTCCCTTACGTAGGAATTTCATTATCAAGAAAATACTATGGTTTGAAAGGCCAGTATTCAGAAGCGTATCCTGTGGACTATATAGGCTACAACTGCAGCCTAGGTTTGTGAACAAACATTTTGATCTGCACAAGTAACATTAATTTACATGAAAGGGAGGCCAGAACACCTATCGATACAATCAGTACAGTGTGTGACCTCCGTACCCTCTTTTTACCTATTACTTTCGCTAGTGGTTGTCCAATCTGTGCTAGTGGTTGTCCAGAATGCGCCACTGCCAGTATTGAACATTCCTTTCATCTGCATTTCCCAATCATAAGCTTCGCTGAAATGAATGTATTGGCCACATATTTGTTTCTGATTTGCTAAACCGACAGGGCTGGAGATACGAAGTCGTTTGTCACGATTCCGTCCTAACTTTGCACGCATCTAGGTCTGAAACTAGGGATTGGCGTACAGAATGCCTGCAGGGCAATGTTTACGTCATTGGTCTGCACTACTTCTGAAAATTTGAACGAAATCGGAAGGGTTGTATTCGGATACTTACCTCGTGAGTGCCCCACTGACTTTCGGGCAACGTGTGAAAAGGTACTGTATGATGCTAAACAAATTGCAAATGTGAACAACATCGTAACATGCGATGAAACATAGCTGTATTCTTTCACGAAGGATTGAAAATCTTTTAAATAATATGCACTAATTCCGTGATACTGAGATGACATGAATTGAAATTGAATTAAAGGGTACTGCTACAGAGTACTGCGTCTCATGTACTATGTATAGTCCAACCGAGTAGTATTGACTGGTACATTTCACTGCCTATATTTATTTCTGCGATAAAATTAATAATAATATTGTTTTAATATTACTCCAACGGTAGCCAACCAAGGAGTGTATGAGAGCTTCTTTCAACAATTGGAATCGTCTAAAGATTAACCTCCAATCCGATATGTACGATTGAAGTCATGTGTTGGGTAAGAGGAAATAAAGAAGTTTACATATCATGTTATTCAAATATAGGTATTGACTCAACCCAGGTCCATCAGCTGTAAACAATACTTATTTTCTAATTTACTACCAGAGAACCCAAAACCTGACAATCAAATTAAGTGATTTCTCTGTTCATTTTCATTAATTTTTATAAATATGATGCCATTGTTTGAGTGAAACATGGCTTAATGATAGTATTTTTAGACTGAATTTCGTATAGCATTTGAGTTTAATTTCGTACCGATCACCACTCTCGTGAAAGAGGTGTTGTGATTGCAGTTAATAATAACTGGTCCTGTAAGCTTGGAGATGATTTAAATAGAAACTGCGAAATAATATGGGTTGAACTTACAACAAATTTTAAAATATTGCTTGGTTGTTTCAATTGACCTCAGAAGAATAATCTAATGTAACAAGGTGAGGTAATACTTTTGGGAGACTTTAATTTTGCCATTGATTGGGTCAACTTCAAACATGGCGTACCAAAAGTTAATAACAGTTTTTGGTTCATAGATTATTTTATTCATTGTCTGGATCTCAGACAATATAATAGATTTAATACTAGAAAAGATAGCAATTTAGATTATGTGTTACCAACTTTGACCACTGTAATATTACTGCCTCTAGAAATATACTCACCTCCGACATTATTTCGCTTGATCTTATGTACACACTTCTCAGTTATTCCCAGTCTGCGAACGTATAAGTCTGTCAAACTTATACGTGTAAAATACTAGCTGCAAGTCCACGGACTAGTATCACAAGTGAATGTGACTATTATTACTAGTGAATGTTTCTCAAAATATCAGTGTAATCTTTTACACTTGTAACTCACAGATAAATGTCCAAAAGTATCTGCAGACTTGTGTGTACGTAGACGGATCGTTACAAGCTGACATTTTATTGGAAAAGTGAAATTGATAGAAGAGTTCGGAAAAAGAATTACCAGATGTGTAAATATGAAACCGGAATTTGTGCATAGACGGCGTTAGCTGTCACTATGGTTACCGTAAATCTACGTCCTTGGCGCCACTTGCTTGTTTTGACTGCTGATAACGATTTGCAACTCACAACCAGACAAGTTTCATGTCATAGTGTAGTGTTTAATAGCGATAAACATGGCGCAATTTATACCTACAAACTACGATGTGCGGACAGCATTGATTTGTTTACCCTTTGAAGAAAACTGCTGCAGAATCGCATCGCATGCTTGTCGAAGCTTACGGTAATCATGCTCTTGGTAAGTCGTAGTGCTATGCGTGGTTTACAAAATTTGAAAATGGCGATTTTGACGTGAGAAACGAAGAACGTGGAAAACCACAGAAATAGTTTGCAGACAGCGAATTGCAAACTTTGTTGGATGAGGATGACTCTCAAACGCAACAACAACTCGCGGATCAATTAAATGTGACACGAGAAGCAGTTTCCATACGTTTAAAAGCCATGGGCAAGATTCAGAAGGTGGGAAAATGGGTTCCACATGTATTGACTGAACGACAGCAGGAAAACCGAAAAACCACTTGCGAAATTTTGCTTGCCAGGTACAAAAGGAAATCATTTCTCCATCGAATTGTGACTGGTGACGAAAGGTGGATCTATTTCGAGAATCCTAAGCGTAAAAGAGCATGGGTAACTCCAGGAGAACCGGCGACATCGACTGTAAGATCAAATCGCTATGGACGGAAGACAATGATTTGTGTTTGGTGGGATCAGAAGGGAATGACCTATTGTGAACTGCTGAAACCTGGTAAAACCGTTAATACCCAACGTTACCGTCAACAAATGATCGATTTGCATCAAGCTTTGCATGGAAAACGATCAGAATATGACCAAAGACAACATAAAGTGTTTGTGCTTCACGATAATGCACCCTCCCACAACAAAACCGGTCAAGGAAACGATTGCGACGTTTGGCTGGGAAATCCTTCCGCATGCGGCGTACTCACCAGACTTGGCGCCTTCCGAATTTCACTTATTTGCATCCATGGGATACGCACTTGCTGACCACCGCTTCACATCTTACGAAAAATGGCTTGATGACTGGTTTGCAGCACAAGAGGCATAGTTTTTTTTTTGATTTGGCATCCACACATTGCCGGAACGATGGCAGAAATGTATCGCTAGCTATGGCCAATACTTTGAATAAAATAGTTCTTAGCATTGTCATCCAATCACTGTGTCTTTTCTGTACATAAATTCCGGTTTCATATTTACGCACTTGGTATGTGCATACATTTTTCAACTGCACTCAAATTTCGAAAAATATCATTAATATGGTCTGGTTTAGAATTACTCTAAATGTCCTTCCACCATAAATATTCATCAGATAACTGTGGTGCTTACACTACATAGTCAAGCCACCGCTCACTAATTTTTAACCTATTATATTATTATGTTAAAGGACTGGCAATTTCTTCTAACAACAGTAAAATCATAGAAATCCAGTTTTACCTAAATGTGTCACGAGCATAGAAATAATCGTTGGAAGGGATTCACAGAAGCTGTCGTAAATGAAAATTTTAACGCAAATTCTACGATCCCCCTAAATTTGTAAAGTATGCTCGAATTCACAGATTTGAGATACGCCAAACTTACGGCAAACCAGTGTGCGAATTAACGGTTGGCGGAGGGAGAAATCTCCCTGTGAGTCTGCATGTGGGCGCATGCATAATAAATACTATTACATTTATCACGTTATTTTCTTATCAACATCATATTATCCCCTGTAAAAATACCTTAATTTGCACAGTGCGGCAACATTAACAGATTTTTCAGGATTTTTTCTTAACAAACGTAGCGATGGTACCATCAACTTAGGTCCTGGCTGACTTCTTCCAGTACCGAACTGCCGTGGCTCAGTGGTAGAGCGTTGGATTAGCATTCGGGAGGTCCTAGGATTGATTCCAGCGGCCTACCATTATGGCTGAAGCTTTTTCAGGATTTTTCCTCAGCTATACCAGGCAAATACTAGGATGATGCCTACAAAATAGGCTCTGTCCCTCTACCTTCCAACACACTCTCCCCACTATCCCGGCCCAAGCTTCAGACGCTTAAAGGCCTTAAAATATTTTTTTTTTTAAATCCTTCCAGGATCCTTTCATCCCAACCTATTCCGACCTAGTCTTATGCTTAAATGCCATAAATAAATTCACACGTGGATACAAATATACAAAGATGCGAATATACATAACGAATATACTAAGTATCAGGAATAGTAAGGTACATTCTTCATTGTCAATTCAAAGTGTGTAATGTTAATTACAGGACATAGATTAAATCCAATTTTAAAATATCGTGTTAGAAGAAACTCATATCAGAGGCCAAAGCGTAAACTAAAACTATTAAAATGAACTTTTAAACCTATTACTATTAGCCTATCACCTTAATATTGTGTTCATATTACTGAAAAACAAGCCTCGTTGTTGTTAATTCAAGTACGTGCATTTAGACCTATTTTAGCTGTAGTAATTTCTTTTCCGATTTATAATTCGTTTCTACACGCTTTTAAAACTATAAACATTATGAATTAGTATTTTCTTTATTTGTTATTTTCATGTTTGCATTATTATTAATATTATTTAATTTTTATATCATCTTTTCGATTTCCTTTTGTTTCAGTTTCTGAAACGAGAAGTGCTGTAAATTCCCTTTTCTCACCAGTTAAATAATCACTTAAATTTATGAGGAAATGTCTACGTGTATATGAGAAATGTATGCATAGTGTCAACAAATACTCTCTAGAATTATAGACCTCTAGTTGTATTATCTTTACAATAACTGTCATTATCTTTTGAACTATTTGGTTTTAACTTTTCAATCTTACCTATCCGTTTCCGAACTTCCTATTTCTTCAATTTTTGAAAGGATAACTGAATTACGCCAGACAAATAATAAATAAATTTTTAACGGAGCGTCTAAGTGTATGGGGCATTTATACAGTGCATCAATCCATAAGTTGTCTTTACAGCTTCAACTTTTCTTTATTAGCGTAAGCTTAATGGGTGGAGTTAACATGATGTAGTAGTTTCGTTCAATCGAAAGAGGAACCCACAAAATTTTCTTAATCATCTCAGTGTATTTCTATGTCTGCTTCAATCGTTACCCGTTTTACATCGAGACGAAACGTCATGATTTCAGAAATTAACTATTCTACAGGAAAAGCCAAAGTGACTTTCGTGGTTCATAGGGATAAGATCGGACACATGTGTATATTAAGGATATTATATAGCCTCGTGTTTAAGTTCTTCGAGATAATATTACTGACACCGTCGCAACAGTAACAGAATAGATGTATAGCGAAGATGACAAAAAATTAAGTTTCATCTCGTTGTGCTAGAAGCTACGGGAAACAAAGTGACACATATAGATGTGCATTCAGATGGACAACAAAACTTATTTATTATTTCCATCGATCAGGAGAACACTGCGGTATTTTCAACCATTAAGGCGCTATTACACTATCGAGCTTGCTGATCAGCTTTGCTCAACAATTTGCTCGACGAGCTTTCTGTCGACGAAGCTCGATTATACTTTCCGCTCGAATATACTGATCTGCGTGCTCGATGAGCCTTCCTTTCAGCAAGCTTGACGGATTTTTTTCTATTACACTTTCGAGCTACCTGGTCAGCTTCCTCGACGAGCACGCTCGTCAGTGTACGGCTTTATTACACTGTCGAGCTTTCTCGTCTAGAAAGTCAGGTGAGAATGTTGACCAGCCAGCTCGACAATGTAATTACACCCTTACTATGCTATTGAGGGTTAAAATTGTAAAGATAATTTGTGAATACCCTGTACATTTTCTTCATTTGGCGCATATAATGTCAGCATATTATTAGATGATCTTGAATCGTATCCAGATTATTCATCACATTTCATTGTTTCAAACTGTTTGCACGTTTTATGAGGTATCTATTTTCATTTTGTTGTAGATTGTCGGGAGTTCGTAATATGGGTGACTAATGAGCTTGGTTCGATGTGAGAGAAATTGTTAAGTAAAATCTATTTTATCAAATATTGTTTCTACTAAATGAAAATTGTATTCCATACTTGAAACGCAATTAAAAACCATAAGAAAGTACATTAACAATTTTACTTCTACATGCAAACAAACGAAACTTTTACAGCTGACACTAATGGATTTGTATTCACTAGAGGCCTAGTGTCTCCTCTACTCCTGTAGGAGGCATACACTTCTCACAGAACCACATTATCTTAAAGCTAGTATTTACTAGGACCGAAGAGGATGATTAAGAAGAAATATGTAAACATTAAAGCAGGAAGTAAAATCAAATCAAAACATTTATATTGTAGCCTACTACTAACTCATATAGTGAGATTTGTATCTCTCAGGTGGTTTTGTTTTAATAATTGAGGAACAACTCGTAGCGGCACAAACACACGTGTTCATTAGTTAATCTTTTTTGTATTTTATTTATGCATTCTAGGTTGTAAAATTATGATTCACGAAGGTATTATGAAAACAAGAATTTGCCCAAAACTAACACAATACATTTTTCTTTAGGAACAAGAGGCCAACAATTTTTCTCCAGATAACCAGCAACGTTCTTCAACAGTGCCATTTCCTCACCGCATCTCGTTGGTAAAACAATTTGAAATAGTAATACTTTTTCAAACCATAGGAAAGCCATTGAAATCATTTTTATTTTATTTTTTCATTTACAAATCTATTTCTACATGACTCTCCATTGTATATAGTTCTGAGGTTTTTATCCCCTTCAAACCTTCTCCTCCAAGCAAGCAAAACTTTTCAGTTTATTCCGAGTGAAACTCATCTTCCACCACTTAAGTATTTTCCATAAAGACTCATAAAGTTCAAGGTTCCATAGAGTGTTTTGCTATGACCAGGTCTAGCTTCGCGATTGACCGATCGATTGGAATTACCAAGTTGCCGACTCCTTAGACGAACCATATTTGCCATAGTCTATCCCTAACTATCGTAAGAGACACAGAAATCTACGCCAATTTTAAATGAAGTATATTTTTTACAAATGGTCTAAATTATCTTAGGTTTCTAACCAACTTTTAGAACAAAGAGGTAATTTCTAGTGAAAGCATGGTATCCATGTACTTAACGCATACTGACTACAAATACAGTGTAGCCAAAGCTTGAATGGTTGGATCATTCACTCGATTACAGTATGTTAGCCAAAGTATCGTTAGAATAATTCGGTTATTTTTGGTAAACGGAAACTAAGGGTGGTTGTAGAATACTACGTCACAGAGTGAATTCATGAAACTAACGTTATACAATACAATTTGAAATTAATTATATATAAACTAACATATACGAACCTAACCTTTAACAAAAAATCAAAGGTGAACACTAAAAAATTATCAAATTTCTTTCGGTATAATGTGCGCGCGTCAGCCATGCAGAACTGTGCCTTTGACCTTAACTTCAATTTAGCTGATTGTGCACTAAGTTGAAAATAGGTCAGGTTAGGGAGGTCGTAGTATATCGGGGACAACCTCAAGCCCTTCCAGCGGACAAGTGAAATGTAGCTGCAATACAAATTACTAAAAGTTACCGCTTTGGTATTTATGCAGTTTATTGTAGTACCGTCAACTGAAGTGTCTTTGGACACGGAGGTGACTTTCGACCGTTTGGTATATGTTGTTTCGTTACCTTACCACACTGCCAAATGAAGTGCGAGACACGTGGAAAAAACTCCGGCCAATTTTTACACCGTATGTGAGAAGTGAACAGAGACAGTTATGTATTTTGAGCCTTGGTTGTTCGACAGGAGAAATCCAAACACAATGACATTGTGCGGGACAAATTTGCAAAGTCGAAAACTTTGCGGTGTGTGATACGCAAGAAATATTATTTGTGAAGTAGTGGTACACACAAATTATCTTTGCATTACTGAGAAGACTAATTTACTGTCTTTGTGAGTATGGACTCGCCATATCGATGTGAGAGCGCACCTTTCAGTGTGCACGTAGGATGATTGAAGTTGGATATCACCGTGCAAATATAAGCGAACATTACGACCAGGAATCAAGCTCATTATGAAATCAGCACACTTCAAAGGAGTGTAGGGTTGGTACAGAGTAAAGTGATGTTATTATTGCCAAGTTGAATTTCACCTGGGGTCGAGAAAAGTTAACAGAATTTAAGCTGGTGTTGTCTAGAATGTGAACGGTAGGAAGCTGTCCATTCACATCCTAGTTTTTCGTAGAAAACTGGAGGATGAGGTGTTCAAAGAACTTTCTGTTCCACACCTGAGCACTATTGATGAATCTCAAGTACTCCATCCAGCCAAAAATCAAACGAGGGCTGTGCTGCATCGAATGTGATAGGCCTATTCAGTGAAGCAACTAGGACAATTCATGTTTGAATAGCATTTCTAGTTTTGTGTATTTCTGCTTGAATATATAGCTTAAATTAATTCTGGTTGAGCAAGCCTCTTAGTTCTCTTTATTGTGTTCCTCTTTTCCAACATCTGTGGTCAATATTCTGCAAGCCTTTATTAGAACATAAAATTAGTAACTGCAGGTAAATATGCTGTTCTTTCATAGGTTTAGCAGTGACTAGAACTGTCCAACGTACCAATGCGACTTGTCAAACATTGGATTTCCACGGCAATTCTATACAGGTCCCAAGTCATCCTCACATACGCGGTGACATTGGACACATTTTGGAGTTTCAAAAACATTTAAAACTTTACTGTATTATTTTTACTCAATTGCATTGTATGTGTTAGTCATATACCTATCTATTGTGGTATAATAGTTTCCATCGACAATCATCGAATTTGACTAATCACACAAATCACAGTGCACGGTATATAATTTTTAGCAAATAGTGATACGAATGTACAAACTCGGTCTACAAAGTGCGGAAACAAAGCTACAATTTCAAACAATCCATTTAGAAAAAAATTGAATCTAACTTGAGCTAAACTCTGACTTAAATTAGCTAGTTTAAGATAAAGAATGTGAAGCAAGAACGAAATAATATTAAATTCTATGAAGGCGATAAAGTACACTACAAGGGCCAATCTTATCCGAACTTACAACATAACCTAAAGTCTTCTTTATTAATAATAAATGATATACCTAAAAGATCCAATCGTTTATTTTTAACCCTGGTAGTAGCACACGAAGGTTTCTGACTTGGTTCAAATTTATAATCTGTCAGACCATCGTTAGTAGTCTTGGTAAATCGAATGTCCTGTTCTTTGCTTTTCAGAAAATTAAAACTGCATTTTAATGACTGCTCATACCCGCAATAGAACACTTCCATTATACTCACTTCAGCACCGAAGACTAGAGGTTGAGGTTAGGTAAAGTTGGATTAGCTTTTTTATATGTGTTAATAAGTAATACTAAACCTAGGGTTACCATACGTCCGTATTTCCAAGGCATTGTCCATGTCCGTACCATACTTCTCAAACACTAGCTAAATGTCCGTACTTTTCATTTAATCAGTTGTTGGCTGTTAATTTAAATCTATATTTTCACAAATACACAGCACGCTATTTATAAAGAAATTCCAATTTCCACACAAATCGAAATTGTTCCTACAGTATTTAACTACGATCTCAGTGATTGTAGTGGCACGATCACGCTAAAATAGTCCTTGAAGATGTATGAAATTTAATTTTTTGTAGGGCTTATTATTACCGCCCTTGTATTTCGCGAAACCAGAGGACTTTTGTCCATTATGTGGATTTCAATTAATATTTCTGGAGCACTATTAGATAATAAGGAATTACTATAGTAGTGACGGACCAATTTTAAATTCACTAAAACCAAACCAAAATCACTTAAAACACACACATTACGTGTTCATGGGAGGCTAGCGGTTTACGCAATTGTTTTCTTGCACTTTTCGTAGATTATCTTAAATTAGGTGACCATACGAACGTGGCGGTTAGGTAAGGTTAGGTGCGGTCATTTATCTATACAAAATATATTTTTATATGTTAACATCTATTATTAACAATTCCTTCTTTGCATTTTTCGTAAATTATCTTAAATTACTGATCATATGAACGTGGAGGTTAGGTAAGGTTAGGTGCGGTAATATATCTTTACAAAATATATTCTGACACATATTCACACTTATCTTCAGCGCACAGGCGAGTCAAGTCTTCCAATTTCCATTCGAAAGTCGTGTAAAATTGTTTCGGGGCCTTTTACTTTCCTTACATAAATACTCTGCTAAATAACCTTAAAAATTCACTTTCCCTCGTCATTTCTATACGATTCAATAAAATTAACGCAACAAATGTCATAACCATAACAAAGACGCGCCGTTTCAACACTGCCTTACCGCCTTCCATATGACAACAACTGTAACTCTACGCAAAATAGTTCCTTCCGCCACAACATGCAGTGCGTCCTAAAACATCTTAAAAACACGCTACAACAATATTATTATTCACTTATAATATTACCCACATTACTATTTTAGTCCCTATCACTCACAAACATCACCCAATTATCTCAATTCATCCTGTAAATTTCTAAAAACTGGTGCGTCACTACTATAGTTAACCCGATAATAATAAGCATTATTTACTCAATATTTGTGCTTCTAAAACACAACCAAACTACTTTCTTTGTATGTGGAAGTAACCAATGTAAACAATAACCCAATCGACATTGTTATCGCCTAGCAATATTCTAAAAGCACCAAGATATTGAAACTTAATGGTCAAGGACGATCCTCTGACCTTGGGAATAGAGAAGATCCTAAACACTACAGTTACCTATGATTAGTATTAAGTGTGTATCTCATGTTGATGCAAATAATTGTTCACTCTCTCATTCTATTTAATTAAATACACTTTAAGCTAACTTGTCCCTATGTACTATGCCAGATCACTGAATAAGTACTGCATACAAAGATATCGAATCACTGTAAGTGCAAGGTAACTTCTCCCCTTGAATGAAGTTATTTTAAAAGAACCGCTCCCCTGAAAATATTGAGTGCATATACTTGCTATTACCGTTGTGCGTGGTAACCTTGTATGTACACAGCACACCGACCAGAATTATTGTATGATGGTGTTAGTGAAAGGGATTACATACCTTTCATCCTACAGTGAGAAATTACGTACGACAGCAAACTATATATGCGTCATTGGGGTGTCTACTTACTAAATACTCCCGGAATGTAAACATTAACTAAATTTATACTAAGTAATAGTAGTATGGCAGTGTTGTCAAGATGCATTTTCCTTTTCTTCTTTATATGTTTGCGCGGTTATCACTATGTTGTAGATGAGAGCACACAACATTGCGTATTATACCATTCTTTTTGTGGCAATTAGGCCTATTATGATTATATACAACTGAATGAATTTCTTTAAAGAGCTTTAGGCAGCTATGGCTCAGGCCGAATGGATGATTGATAATGGTACGAATAAAGTGGGAAGAAACGAAAGAACAAGGGCCCCGATCCCGGGAAGATTTGGGGGCCCTGTCCCCCCAAAAAATTGTAGTAGGCTTTCCTAATGGGGGGGAAACGATAAGGTGATGTCGGTCATTCGTTTGCCCTTTCTACTAAGCTTATCTCCCTTTGGCAAATCTATTTTATTGATAAATTCCTCCCTGAAATCCGTGTTCTTCAGTACTTATATAAATTACATCACGTATAATACCCCTCTCCTGGCTAAAGGAGTTAATTGTGTTGTTTCTGGAGTTTCGTGCATAATATCGATAAAGACCATTTAGTAGGAAACGGAAAGAAAAATAAAAGAAAGAAAGAAAAAATGAAAACGTATTTTATGTTGTTTAAGGCTCGGAACGCTAAGATCGGGTCATAAATGACCCATACAGTCAAAATATTATTTTTGTCCATTAATCATTAAATGGAAGAGTGAACTTCTGTGTATTATTCACGTACGTATCCAAAAATCTTATGGTAGAAAATGACATTAAGCCCATGTATTTATTGTGTAATAATTTAAGAAAATCAAGCATGAGCCAATTTGACCCAGTCTTGGCGTTTTGTGTAACTATTTTTAAATGTCATTTTATATTAAAATAACAAGTTGTTGTCGGTTCTAATGATCTACGCTTTATAATTTTTCAATCAAGGAGCGAAGAAACTTGGACAATGCTGCTTGTTTAATGGTAAAGACAAGTACTCAGCATACTGTCAGCAATGTAATCGCTTCATTTGCAAGAATCAGAATACAACAGATACGGTGTGTTTTACATGTGAGAGTGAGAGAGCAAGGTAGCTTGATTCTGGTAATGTTATATGTAGTACTTTATATGTGTAAATAAGTAAGAGACTCATGGTACCTTCATTTATGTGCAGCCATGAAAATGGTTACAAGGTTAATATGATGTATTATTTTTTCCTGTATTTTTCATTATTTTGTAATATCTACTTGAAAAAATAAAATACAATGCAATGCAATACATACAATTATGTGAAAACACCCATACTCTAAAATACCTTGATTTTGAACAAGTATTGTACTTTATTTGATACGGGAAATATACATGAGTCGAAAATGACTCATATTGGCGTTCCGTGAGATGAAATTATCTTGGCTTTCCGAGGGCTAAGGATCATTCATCGTGATATTATCATATACAAACATAATTTAAGAAAAAGAGAAAAATATATACAAGAAAAGTAAGCAACAAGAAGAACTCACACAAAAGTAGGAGTAGACTTGCACTAGGAAATATATCCTTCAAATTGCTGTTTGTATAAAATTATTGTTTACTGTTAATACCGTAATTTTGAGTTTCTAATACAACACATAAATAGGGAAACTATATACAGCGGGTAAGAAAAGTATTTGCACAAATTCAACAAAGATTAAAAACAGATTGTATCACACATAAAACACGGACTATTTCAAAATCTCTTGCCCTTTTATGGTAATTTGAATACCTTAGATAGAATACTATAGAACTACCACTCGATACACCTGTAAGGTAACAGACAACGAGAGAGTAAGGACTACGTAAATTCATCGCAAAAAATGTATTTGGACAACCCAATACTACTCTCAAAATAAGTGTTCTAGGTATCCTTTTGTGTACAAGAGCAGTCTACATAGTGTATTGAAGTAATCCACACCGCGTCAGGAAAGTCAAGTTTGTTTGCAAGCCATGCTTTACCGTTGGATACATTATAAAGAAACATAAAACAGAGCAATTATTGCGGAATAGAATCCATTGTGACCAACCAAGAAAACTAACTGCGCGGAATGAAACCTACATTCTTCATTCTGTGAATAGAACTCAAAGAATTAGTGCTAAAGATTTGGCTACTTCACTCGCCTCGGATATGCAAGTTAATGTTACACCACAAACAACCCAAAATTCACTGAAAAAATTGGGATTTAGAAGATATGTATCCAGGGTATGAATACTGGCAACTCCATTAGTAATTACACAACCCCAAATCATAACAGACCCTCCAATTTTTACCAATTGAACCAATGTTCTGTATTCTGAAAGCTTCATTCTTCTTTCGCCACACGTCCTGATATCCATCACTACAATACAAGTTTATCTTCGTCTCATGCTAGAATTTTTTTTTCCAAAACTCCAGACACACATATTTATATTTTGGGGGAAATTAGAACTTCTTTCTGCTTTCTTCTGATATGTGTGTTTTGTTTCTGGCTACACATCTTCTGAATCCCATTTTTTTTGTTGTTTTTTTGGTTCAACAATTCACATCTGTAACAGTAACTTGCATATCATAGACAAGTGAAGTAGTCAAATCTTTATCACTAATTTCTTGAGTTTTGTTCACAGAATGAAGAATGTAGGTTTCATTCCGGGCAGTTAGTTTCCTTAGTTTACCAGAACGAATCCCCAATAATTATTCTGTTTTGCGTTTCTTTATGATGTATCCAACACTAGAGCATGGCTTTCCAATAAGCTTGGCTATGTCTCAGTACCTTTTACCTTCTGCACATAATTTGAAATTAAAGTGAGCAGTTCCAATGATATTCAACTCACTGTTCCCCATGCTCCTTCTTTATGCCTGAGATGGTGTGGATTGCTTCAATACACCACACAAAGTGCTTTTGTACACAATAGGATACCTAAAACATTTCTTTCGAGAGTAGTATAGGGTTGTCCAAATACATTTTTGCGATTAATTTACGTAGTTATCACTCCTTCGTTGCCTGTTACCTTACAGGTGTATCACGTAGTAGTTATTTCTATAGCATTCTATCTAAATTATCCAAATTATCATAAAAGGGGCAAGAGATTTCGAAATGGGCTACGTGTTGCGTGTTATAAGTCTGTTTTTCCTCTTTGTTCAACTTGTCCAAATATTTTTTTTTCTCACTGTAGATGAGACAAAAGCTTCTTGAACCATGCCTGTCGAAAGCGAAAACCGAGAATTAATAGAAAAAAAAACAATATTTATCCAATAAAGCAGTAGCGAGGCGGAAGGGTGAGCCGGACAGAAAGAGAACCACATTTGGAAAAGCTGAATAATTCCACTGCATAGACCAGCATCAGTTTCTGTTATTTCCTAAGTTTATTTTCTAGTAACAGCAGAAATTTTGTTCTTATTAGTTAGAACATAATATGGTTTAGTGATTTTTTTTAACGTTATACATTGTTAAAATCCTGGGCCTGGGGAAGCCTTCATAATGACTATATGTATACTATTATTTGTGTGTGTGTGTGTGTGTTTTTTTTACAAATATAAAATATTTTGCAAAATCTGAATTGGACTTGTATCATATGTGCCTTTTTAGACCCTTATCTGGCAACAAAAAAATATCTGAATGCCTCCCCCAAAGCTACACAGAAACCGTCGCCCTTGCTTCCAGGTGGAAATAAAGTTCTTGATATTGTTAACTTGCAACTTAACTTACTGGAATATCATTGACAAAAACTTTTGATGGTATTATGATGATAATTTGGGGTCTAAGATTCAACTTGTCCTTGGTACGTGGATATGACAGTTCAATTTCCGTGCTCAACTTCACGCTATCCCATGCAGATGGAAAAATTGCACTTGTTTCTAGATTCGGCACTGTATGATTTACTGTAATAATGTATTTTAGATTGTAAACTGTTTCCGTTATCTCTACAGCGAATTATTATTTAGTCACAGTGCTTTGCTTCCTTCACTTAAAGATTGCCAACATTTTCCATATGTTCGGGATATGGAACTTGAAATATAAGATGTATTGGAATTTTTACGTAATAAACAGTCTTAAATAAAGTATGTACTCTTCCTCCTGTTCAATATATGCCACGTTAACGCTTGATATGAAACACAGTATGATTTTCGATAACTTTTCTGCGAAAGCTACGATCGCTTGACTGCATGTGCTAGGCAGGCACGTACACAAAGTTTAGTTTTTGGAGTGTCGGAGGTCTGTCTGGGTGTGTAGTTTTACGGAAAATACATATAATTTTGCCAAAAGTGATACTCGTTTTACAAATAATTTTGGGGGGCTCCAGGCAGATTTTGAAGAGTTTTCCTCTTTGTGAGGCAAAACTCTGGTCCTTCATTCCGAATGCATTGCCACGAATAGATTACACCTCCGTGTGATACATATTCTCGATAGAGAAACACTAATATTGAGTCCTGTTGAGAAATGTAGAAGTACATATGAATAAATCTATTCTGGATTTTCACTGCTTTTAGCGATTGCGAGGTGCAAATGAATATAAAGTATTAACTATCAGCGTTCGTACAGATTTTGACTTCCAGAGCCCGGAATGCAATGATTTTTCCATGACTCTCCCGATAGTTTTATTTTTTGCATGCGTTTCTAGTTTCTACATGTCTGAGGAAATCATAACCACTTTCGAAATAAATGTTATGGGCTTATTTCTCCTGAGGCGACCATGTTTCCCACATTACGGATGGTGTTTTTCGCTCCTTTAGCCATGTACAGCTTAATATTTCAAAAACCAGAAGAGCTAGAGAGATGTATTGAAACCAATTATTTTTTTGTGAAGGAGATGATTATAAAGTTGCAATTTTTAATAATATTTAGACCTATCAACAGGGTGTCTGCTTGCAAAACATCATGGCGTTGAATTATGTCCATTTTTTTTATAGGTTTCCGAACTTTAAACATGGATCTTCGCCGAAAAATGAGTAATTTTGGGCTTGAATATTTTAAATGGGTCATCATGAAGAACTTTGAAATTTGGTGTCAACGAAGCTTTGTATGTGCCCAACTCACAGCAGAAATGGCAACGTTTATTTCAAAATCTTATGGTCAATGCAAGCGGATTTTCTTTGTCATATCATGCAAATGTGAGTATGGGCACTTCACTAAGGCTACCATCTTTTGGGGCGGCGGTGGTGAAGGAATTAAATATAAGGCTGCAATTTTAATAATCTTTATACCTACCATCAGAGGAGAGCTGTTTTATCCGCTTTCGTGAAAGGAAATGAAAGGAAACAAACTTCACAGAACATCTTTTGAAAATTGGTTCTGATATCTTTATATAGAAACAAACGTACGATTTTTTTCTAAAATGCCAATGCAACCAATTTTTCTAAAAATTGAATGATTTGTACACCAAATTGTATGTACTTTTTTTTTTTTTTTTTTTACAGACTTGTATGTTTTGATAAGTAGAACACACAATCTTACTAGTCTCATTGTAAGTTAGTCAAGACCTCGAATTTGGTCATTCCGTGAATCTTCCCTTTAAAACTAAACCACCCCTGTCTTACTTGAGAAACCTCTGTCTCTTCAGTTTTATAACTCATGCTAATTATGCAACATTCACTGTTACTACTAACAAGGGAAGTATTTCGGTTCGAACAGGAATTTTTGATAAGACATCTTGTATATATTCGCACCCCGATTCCGATAATGCCTGGAAAGTAATTCGACTGTGTAAGGACGCGTTTTTCCGCTAGAGGGCGCTAAAGTTTGAAGCAAGGGGGAGACAACCAGGGCAGCCGCTGCAATGGCTCCCACAGTTTCGATTCAAACTGGCATTTATTACTCAAAATAGCTGACATACGGACCTCAAAATGGATATACCTGACAGTGATGACAAAGACTACGAGGCCATAATACCTTGTAACAAATAGATTGGCAGATATAGGCAGTATTTGTCTTCACAAATGCAAGTTAAACTTTTACCTAAAACAGAAGGGAAAATCAAAATAGGCACACAGAGCAACCTTCAAAAGTACACTCCATGAACACAGAGTCAAATTCCACTTTATTTTACACTCTCGAAGTTGCTGACAATTACGGATAGGGACGTACTCAGATGGGGGAAGGGGACGGACCCCACCCCCAAAATTAAGATTTTTTGAGAGTTTAGTATCATTTTTTAAGTGAGTAGTTAAGGTTGCCGTGATGTCTTTTGTTCTTGTGCCCATTGTGATTCTCCCTTTTGTTTTACTCACTTTTTGGAAAACCCTCACTTACATTTGTCAAGACAAATACTGTTCTATGTCTGTCACACTATTTGTTACACGCTGGAATGGCTTTGCAGTCTTTGTCAGCACTGTTAGGTATGTTCATTTTGAGTAATAAATGCCTCTTCAAACCGAAACTGCGGAATTCATTATAGCGGGTGTCTCCCACTTGCTCCCAACTTTGACACCTTCTAGCGGACAAACGCGAACACAGTCGAATTACTTCGCAGCCATTATCAGCATCGGAATACGAATATATATACCAAGTCTTATAAAAAAATCTTGCTCAAACCGAAATACTTCTCTTGTAAGGTTTGGTGCTGTACAGTAGTTGGTTACAGTACAAGTGTCGTACCTCCTCATACACTTTGATCTTTCTTCGAAATAGAAGTGAAATAACCTGTCATGTTGCTGTACTGTTCATTTCTAGAGTGTAAGCAAATGCAGCCTAAACTAAACAATTTTTACATGACATAAGTTATGCAACTCTTTGAAATCCAACATCCTTTTCTCTACTGTTAATTGCATTTAACGATTTAATAATGTCTGAAAAATGGCAAGATACTCTAGATAGATCGGATACGTGCAGGGCACTGCGAGTGAATAATATTGCGAGATTAGGCCCTATATCAGTCCAAAAATACACTACACAAATGCACTAATAGAATTCGACTGTAGCACTCTTAGCTAGGCTATAAGATAGGTCTAACTGCATGTCAATTTAAGTGTACTTCAATAATTCAAGAACAGAGTATCTGAATCAAATGTGAAAAGAAAGGTATAATGTGTTAGAGGAATAAAATATCACCCCACTCCCTGGACAGTGAATTCTAGTTAGCAGTCAGGGATAATATACAAGGGGAGATTTAATCGCCATCCCCCCCCCCGCTACTCGCACCTAGGCTATAACCTCATTGGATGGTCCAGCAGAATTTCTGTAATTAGATATTTCACAGTAACTGGAAAAGACAATACAGGTGGGCAGCGATATTCTACTTTATGAAATTGAATATTAATGTTTTAACGATTTCTCGTTAGCAGCGTATAGTACTCTGCGAAGGGGAAAGGGATTTGGTAGCGTTGCAAGTAGGGTGATATTTTTTTTTATTTTATTAACATTAATTGTTGTTTTTCACTACCGGTTTAATAATTTTGAGTTTGCCTCATAATCATACGGATAAACTTCACTTTAGGGACCTCAGCGTCCACCAACTACTGATTCAAATGTACGCTCTACAATACTCCTTCCCTTGTAAATAATTAATTAAGTGGAATAAAGGAGAAATTAATCATCTTGATTCCATTAGCTTCATTATTTGCTGGGTACAGTTTACTTAATAACCCGCAAAAATATAAAATTTGCACGAAACGTAACATTTCCAACGTCTGTGGAAATGTTGAATTACAAAAAAATGGTTTCAAATCATGAAAACATAAAACTATAGTAAAAGAGCGAAAAATCCTTGGGACTGTTTAGGTGCTTGCATGTTTGGGGATGAGCATATGGAGTGTGTTAAACGTCATGCGCATGGCGTATATTACACAAAATTATCTAACTTGACTTTTAAAAAACCTTATTCACTTACTTGGCATGTTGTCCGTGAGTTTTTGTAGAACAATTGTGTCACTCATAAAACGAAGTGTTACCATTAGTAGTCCACGCGCCACCGTTTGTGTATTGATCAACTGGGATGAATATTTAACGAAATAATGACACAGCTTTTCGTGGCACTCTTAGGATTACCGACTATCGCTAGGAGTATATAGAAGCGTCAGTGATAATAATTGGCAAGGGAATGAGTGATATAGTTTGTACATATGGGTCAATAACTGTCGGAAGCTGCGGGTTATTCAGTAACGTTAATACTTTGTTTTTCATTATGATTTGGGGTATAATATGAGTTTGTCTCACAATCATACGGATTGACTTTACTTTCGGCACTACAGCTTCCGTCAGCTACTGATCCATGTGTACGCTCTACACCAGTCATTCCCTTGTACATAATTCACACACAACGCCTAGCGACAACCAGCAATCCAAAAAGCGTTTCGAAACACCATGTCACACTATTATTTCGTTAAATACGCACTCATGTTGATCAACACATACAAATGTGGCGACATGTGGAGGAATACTAAATACGACACTTCTTGTTATGAATGTCGCGCATTTTGTTAAAAAAATCACGAACACATGATGAGCAGCGAAGGCAGTTAGAGTCAACTTATTTTTCATTATGCGCGATGCGCCTGACTTTTAGCACTTAATGCGCTCGCTCTCAACTCGGAAGCACCTGAATACAATAGTTGATTTTCAAATACTTTTTGCTTTTTCACATTTCCATGTCTTATTCCTTCGTTGTTTTCCGTTTCAATGCTTCCACACATGTTGAAAATATTACAATTCTCCTGTAAAGATTACATTTTTGGGACTCCAAAAGTAAAGTTAAGCACATTGCGTTTCAACATCTCTACACACTTACAGCACTCTTGTAAATTTTATCTCTTAGGGTATCCCGAAAGTAAAGTTAATCCAAATACATCGAAATAAAAGGCAAACCCTCAAAACTTTAACCGCCTTACAAATACAAACTGACTTCCTGCCCAGCGCAAAACGAAAACTTTTGATAGAAACAGCGAAATCACAAGTTCACCTTCAGTCGTAGCCAGGTTTAAATTAATTCTGACTGAGGAGTGGCTTTGTTAAGTGTAGCTTTATTAAGGAGAAGAGCAACCTGTGCAACCCCTACAGTCTTAAGTTGAGCTTTAAGGTTATGCTTATATTAACTTCTACGTTGTTAAGTCACAAGATTAAACGACTTTAAGCAAACAGTCCAGTGCCGCTTGTTTCAATACCTAAAACTTTTAATCCTAGTGGTTTACTTTCTTGCACGTTCCTGAAATACGGATCTGATCTACAGGAACTATTTCAGGATGCGCCAGTAGCACTACCTAGCGCGAATTGAATGATACCACCATTCGAATAGATACACTGGACATCAGTATATCCGTGACAAGTGTGGTAAACGTTCATGTAAAAAAATGACACCGAAGATCAACCTCTACTGGGAAAGCTACATAATGGCGCTTTACGACGCTAAATAAAGCTATAGTACCATAATCAAGATCTGCAGGGAACATGGATTCAAGATGAAAAATTGCGTATGAGGTGTGTGGAAAGGAGCAGGATAACCGAGGAGTGAGTCGATTCATGTAGGTAAAAACAAACCAACCGCATCTTGCTAGGAGCCGTACACCAGCTGCTATTTGTACACAAGGTACTATCTCTCGTCACAAGGGAGAAACCAGGTACACAGAGAGGTGTTGTACAACAGCTGGCAACATGCGCAACCGCGAGACAATTCACACCACAATTCATCGACTTCTGAGGTTGGAGAAGCTCCGAAAGAAACTCATTGCTGAACGCCGCACCAATTGTCGAAGCTCTACGAGCACCATCTAGCTGGCAACGGGTGGAAATACGTTGATTCTCTGGACGAAGCAAATGTGTCGAATACCTCAATGACTGTAAGAGGTCGTGTGCAATTTTCTACAGCCATGTCGTGGCAAAGACTACGGTGAATGTAGGGAAAGTTTTGGCACGGGATTTATGATCTTTGCTGGTTTCTGTTATCATGGGAAGTTCAAGAAACACTGCGTCGTCAAAAGTGCCAAAGTGAATTCCAATTATTATCAGTCTAACGTCCTGACACTAATTTATCGCTGTGACATACATCGTCTGTATAGTAGGGACACTAATTGGGTCTGGCTTCATCTAGCCATAAATCTCGTTCGAAGGTCCTCTTCCTTCAAAAAATTGTAGAAGAAACTGTTGAATTTGAATTTATTGCTCTCTTTTAGATTTACATGATGTTTTTTCATACAGAGTAAGTGCCTCACATAAGCTGATGCTTGTGTGTGATCCAACATCTCACGTCATTTTTTGTTTATTATACGTATTATTACCTTGTTATACCAATTTTGTTATTTTAATGATAAAAAATTGTGCAATGTAAAACCAACACCTATTTACAAAATATTTACATACTACAAAACTATAATACTACAATGCTACAAGACCATTTGTATATAACAATTAGTTTAATCTAAGATTGCTTCTACTTCTTCATTTGAAAGATTTTTTTACCCATTTTGACATTAGTTTTTTAAACCTGTTTATATTTCTCTTTGTTTTTACATATATTGGCATATTACAATAAATTTTTGGCGCCATGCCACTAGAATGGCATTTTGCTATTTATTTATTTGTTCTTGTGTATTCTAAATTTAGTTGTGTTTTACTTCTAGTTTCAAGGATATGTTGTATTATTTTCCATTTATTATCATTTCTTTTAAAATACATTACAACAGATTTTATGTACCATTTAGGTAGATAAAGTACAGAGAAATATTTATACAAATTTACTACTCTGGTTTCATACGTTTTGTTTGTACATATTCTTAATATATTATTTTGTTGAACAATTAATGGTTTTAAATGCGTCTCGTTGGCCACCCCCTAACTTGTTATGCCGTATTGGAGTAAGCTTTGTATCAGTGCATGATACACTGTGCATAGTGTCTTAACGTTCTATATATTTCTAAGTTTTACAAATTTATAAGATTGTTTCCGTAATAGTTTTATTACACGTTGAATGTGTAGATTCCATCTCAAGTGTTGATCAATGATTATTCCTAAATAACTAATTTGTTTTTCTCGTACAAGACTCTTACAGTTACAATTTTTGACTCTTATCACATTTATGCAGTTTTATTTCCATATTGCTTACAGGTTGTCCTGTTATTGTTGGAGAAAATGTAATTTACTTTGTTTTGTCAGAGTTTAATACTAGTAAATTTACGTTTAGCCAATTGCTTACTTTCTTAAACTCTATTTCAGTTTTATGGTAAGTTTCAAACCCCGTTGTACCATTAATGGTTAATGATGTGTCATCTGTAAATGACTGTACATGACCATCTATTTTTAAGTAACATAGCTCATTTATATATATATATATATATATATATTAAAAATAGCACAGGACTTAAAACTGTCCCTTGCAGGATTCCATATTTAATACAAGAATAATTTCTTATGTTATTAGCTATTTGTACAGCTTGTTTTCTATCTGTTAGGTAGTTTTGAACCAGAATAATGCCAGACTTCGCACTCCATTGTTTACCATTTTACTTACTTAGTATATCATGATATATGGTGTCGAAATCTTTAGCTAGGTCAAGGAACACAGTTAATACTTTACGACTTTTGTCAATCTCTTTACATATTATTTCTGTAAGTTTGCATGTTGCATCTGAAGTTCTTTTTCCAGCTCTAAAATCAAACAGATTTTCTGAGAAAAAATAGTTTTGTTCTCAGAACTACCTGTTATACGTACAATTCCCTTCGCTCACTTTCCAGTAAAATCTCCGGATGCCTCACCGATGTAATTGCGCCTTCACTCTCCTCAAACGGACAGTGGAAAACCCACATCGCCTCTGGAAAGTTTGGGAAGAGGAGCGGTTCCGACTGGATATATCTACATTCATCCAGTAGAAACTTCGATGCCGAACGATAGCCAGAATGCAGGGCCATAATATATAGTACCATCCGTGGAGGCGTCATAGAATTTCTTAAGGTAGGTGTATCTTAAAATCGTCACTACAGATAGGAACAACATCTGTATTATATATAGTACGTTTTTAAAACATTATGTATAGTAAAAATGGTCCTCTGTTACTCGATCTTACCTTGCGTTCTTTACAATAAAATGATGTCAACATAAGCACGAAACGTTTGATTATGAGACTGAAGACGTGAGCACTTTTAGAGACATTAGATGCAAGAAAAGGAAAAGAGAAAATGAAATACAAATCTTAAGAAATACGTATAATTTACAAGAGCATATAGATAATTTTAGAAACTCTGTTACGTACTAAAAACTAGGAATTCTCATTACAAATCTCTTCACAAGCGTGTCGCATGAAGTGACTCGTTACATGTACGCAGTGTTACCACAGGTATACAAAGATAAAAAATATTTCTTCAATATTTTATTTGGAAACTATAGTGAACATTATTACAATAACGAATCTTAAAATTATTTCTTTTACATATTTTATAATGTGGTAGTAATTAAGTCCAGTTTTATTGAGTTCACACACACACTCACACGAACATAGAGTCTCAGATTACTATTGCAAACAAATGGAGACACAAATTAAATTCACTTTAACTTAAAAGAAATAACAACACTAGCGAAAAACATACAACAATTGCGTTGCTTACCAACTTCTTGCTTCCAGCTAAACACAATCCAGTATTGCATAACTGGCCTGTGCAAGAGCATCCATTTAACACAAAATCGTCTGTTTCCAGTGTGTAATCCAGCACATCTTTGGAACAACTACGCCAAATAGATCTCACAGCTGAAAAGAGCAAATTTAATATTAAAATTACGTTCTTCATTTAAAGAAAGCTTTTTTGATCAAATTGAAATAATTGTTGTGAGATGACTCCATCCTTTGCTACGCAAGGCTAGCATCCCCTAAAGGAAGCGCACCTTCTCTTTGCGATGGGAAATTGAAAGGAATAATATAAAATCTATATTTCTGGAGGAGTAATAACAATAAATTTATTCAGCATTATACATATTGAAGCACACTGCGTAAATCGTACCAGCAGGAACGCCTCAATAAAACAAGATCGCAAAAGAAAAGAAGAAAAGTGTGCTTCAAGAAAAACAACAAAAAGACCGGAAAAGGACAGACAAGAATAAGCTTAAAACATAGAAGTTGCATGATAAATTAAGTCGCCAGGGCTGGCAACCCTGCATTATCACTTCCAACTTGGCTAACATCCCTCAGATTAAACCAGACCCATACTATCTCGAAGTCATGCAACCCTAACACGAATCATCGGCCAACTACTCCAAGTGAAAATATAGACACAGAAAAGTTTGTTCAGGCCAACGGCCAGACAGACTAGGCAGAGCCGGATATACCAATTAATGACTTCTGCTCTCCCAATGAAGACAAAAGACATCGATGAAATTAACTGACGTTACAGAGAAAAAAGTGGTGAGACACGGCAGTACCCAGCCAGGTACCTACCTTACGGAAAATGAAAGGGGATGCATAGATTACAATTACAAGAAAGACACAGGAAGACAGACAGGGTAAAAAGAAAATAATAATATATTTAACTAGACCAGTGCTTTACGACATACAGACGCAAAGTACATTACCTGACGAAGCTTTACCGAGATTTCCAGGAAGTAGGGACACTCGAGTTCCAATGCCTTGACTCCGTAGCTACAGCTACGCTACTAAAACCCTCCAAACTTCAATTGTGTTCACTCTGAAATAAAGAAAATCTCCGGCAGGTACTCTTGGCCTATCGTTTACGCTTCTGCAAGGTCACTGTCCTAAGACTGGGTAATAATCCGCCAAGTATCAATCTACCTTAAGTTATTATAATTTAAGAATAGTAACGGGCTGCCCCAGAATCATTAATTACCCATGTATTAGTTAGCGTGTATGACTACGAATTTAGGGGTCCCGGTTCGTTTCCCGGCGCTGTGAAGGATTTTTTGCAAGGCATGTGGGTCTGGAATGTGCCCACCCAGCATCGTGATACAATTGGGGAACTGCTATGAATAAAAATAGTGTGATCACAGTGATAGCTTAGGCTCTCCAATATCAACATGTCTGGTCAGCGTGGGAACAGTAGACGAATCTCCTCCGTCCGGAGAGAGGCCTCATCCAGTAGTGTTGAATATCGCAGTGATCGCCACTCATCGGCGATTCAATTTATCAGGGGACACATCCAACCTAGTACCTCGTTCACCTATCCAACAGTAGCCCATACCTACCCCAATCTAGTCCGTGTCATTGCACTGAAACCCAGCTCCCACTTCGAGGCTGTTACTCGATTTCAAAAGGAGAAATCTCCATAATAACACCGCCTTACTTCACTAAATTCAAAGAAAAATTTTCTTAGGATACTTTAATTTAATTTAATGGATTCGTAATCAAACTTCCGTATATTGTGAGCTTACTGTATAATGCCAACGCAGATCAGAACTAAACACAACTATGTAGAGTATCATCATGATGTGATTATTGTTTCATGTATCAAATAATATTATCCATTAATATACCATTCACCAAGTTACCTTCAATAATTTAGCTTGTATCTATCAATGAACAGATAATCATAATGGCTTTCTGCCAACTATTTACTTGTACATAAGTACTGGTGAAAAGTTGTCAATAACATCAAAGTTGATCAAACATGCAAATATGGCGAAATGGAGCTCCGACAGAAGTTAAGAAAATACAAAGGTTCCGACAGGGCTATGAACTTAAAGGTTTCAATTTAATATTCGAATAACCGAAACTTACACAACTTATACATGACTTAGAATAATTTCTATAACGAATTTAACTTACGAGCCTGTAATGCTGCATTGTCGGAGGTGGGGAAAAACCCACCACTTCTGCCCTCTAAAAACCCTTCAACAGTGCATATTTGATTTTTTAAAATAACTTTTCACAAAAATTGTCTGTCCGGAAAGAATGAATTCACCAGTAAATTTTGATTGATAAATCACTAATTTCACTCACTGTACATGATAAAATTTCCACTTTGCAAATGCCGGATAAACCACTGTGGAAAAACAAAAGTAAGGCGTCATAGCGAATAATAGAAGTACAACATGAAGTAATGCACAACGGCGTATACTAGAATAATGACGTTTGAAAGAGGTGGACGGTCTAAGTGATATTGTATCTCGAACTTTTTTCTTTCTTTATTATCATAGGCCATCATGAGTTATCCTCATAACTATACTAATGGTATGGAATACTTAACAAAATAATTATAATGTAAAGGATGGTGAAATTGTGGATTTGAGATGACTTTGATACCACAAAACTTTTAAACACTAAAGACGTCTGAAGGTCTGCTAGCCTAGAGAATGCTCTAGGTCGTGATGTGGACAGACGGGTAGTGCACATTCAAATTCATTACTGTGTTCTGACGATGAAATATCATGAGGGGAGTAAGTTGGCAAAATTGTTCGATAAATGTTTATCTGGAGAGACCATATAGTGGAAGATCGTGAGAAGGTTGTTTATTTTCAGTGTACTCTCTGTCATGTTCATGCTGTGTGCGTATAGTATCGGTAAAGAACATATGTTGGGTCGATAAAGGGTTGTAGCTACTAAAACCTGGTCAAAACTAGCAGAACTAATCATTACATACGCAATGTAAGTAAGCAACCATAACATAGTTATAGTTCGAGATATTTCCATCAAGTTATCAATATCTTTACCACTCACTTCGTCTACGCCTAACTCACATTCAGTAAAACGTGACAGAAAACGTAAATACCAACTAATATCACCAGGCGGAATCGATCCCGTCCCTGGGCAGTAACCGTAATTATGTACATCGGTACTGTAGAATAAGTCCTGAGGCAAAATGTATGTGCACCCTCCAAAACCTAAACTGCAACATTGTTCCTGAATGCAGCAACAAAACTAGTTCACCCCAAGTCTGACCCACACATACTTCAACCGTTTACCCGAGAACCCAATAGTCGGACCCTCGAACGTTAGCCACTAAGATAGTAGAAGACTCTATCGGCGCATCGAGAATTAACACATGACGCAAGAATTTTGATAGAGAATCTTTAGCAATTGACTAATTGTGGAAAGTTTTACGAAATACCAAGTTATAGGTTAGTACGAAATATCAAACTAAAATTCATTTCGACACTTGCCTCAGATGAACCAGGAAAAGTGGGCTACCACCGAGGAAGGGTGAGTACCTTCCCAACAGAGTAGCTCAAATTAGTAGACATAGCAGACACACCCTAGTGCACTAATTACTGTTCAAATATAACTTTACTGTTCAAATAAAACTTTTCATCTCAAATACTAGGTAAAAGCAAAACTTTATTTTTTCTGTAGGAAAACGTTGTACAAAATTCATATTTTGAGAATATTACAACTGAAACAAAATAAAATCACTTAGAAAAGCAACATTTGGTATCAAATGACCTAGTAAAAATCTTATCTTCTCTTCAAAATCTATGAGTTGAAAAAAATACTATATAAACGCTCAACTTCAAGAACTGAGCCCAAAGTATCGTGTTCAGCATTTCGGATTTTATAGAATTTACGTTTGCCAAAGAAGAAAATTCACGTGTAATTTCTGAGAACAGGATCGAAACTTTAGATTGTGCAACATGATAATCTTGGAAACTCAATACATTACTAAATATTTGTTAACTGATATCCAACTTTCAAGCAGATTACCGAAATAAATCATTTCCAAAATATATAATACGTTCAATCTAATCGCAAGCTTGTTCGAAATAACCTAAAGTGCAAACAAGAGTCAGTACATGAAAATAACAACTTGTTTACAAGTTAAATTTCATATATCGGGTTATCTGACGAACCAATTAAAGCAAAATAGTATGCAGAAATCAGGTTTTTGTTTAACTTGATTACGAATACATTCGGTTTGGCTATCTTAGGTTTATCTAGCTTTCTTTCATATATTAATGGCAAAACGGTGAAACGAGGAACCAAAAAGAGCCTAGACACACGGTCTGTTGGCAATAGCTAACCATAAACTTTTCAATAAATCAAAATGTCTATATCGCCCACGAAAAATAACTGTAGAAAAATTTGTTTCTAATTCCAATGCTGAAATTTCTAATTCGGTAACTAAAAGCATGGTAAAAATATATCACTGAAGGGAAAGGGGTACGAAATGATAAACTTTACTGTATCAAAGCATGGTTTCCACAATTTTAATTTATGTCAAAACACATTTCAGCATAGATCTACGTACTAAATAGCGAAAAACATGGATAAATCCTACGTCATGCTCACCTTAAAACGCGGTAAGCTGAACCACGCAAAACTTCATACTATCACGGATGCAGAGAGCAGCACACAAGCAAACACGAACATACACGTCTTGCGGGAAAAGACTCTGACTTCACGCACCCCAAGACGGTCATTCACACGATAATAAGTAGATTAAATAAAATCCAAGCTCTGAAGTTCATTAATAGAACACTGATTCACACAACGAAAAAATAAATAACTTGTACACTCACTTTCATATTCGTAGGTCATTATCCAAGCACACTTTTTACATGACGTTTCTGGTCAGTCTTTTGAAGATAAAAACATCAGCTTTAAGCTTTGTTCCATCAATCCAGTAATCGTTCGGAAACTTTCACCTCGTCGTCTTCTTACATTAATATTTTTATGAATAGCAGCAGGTTTCATGATCACATACATCAATTAAGTGTTTGGATTTGCTTTGATGTAGTTATCATTATACACGGACGTTGAATCTTAATAGAACTTTCATTTAATTACAGCAGACAAATTTGCTGTCATCATAAATCATCATGGCCTTCAGTAACAACTGCCTCACGTGACGTAGCTTCCAGACCAATCAGGGAGCAGATTATGTCAAGTGATAGGAGAGGCATGGCCTAACGTCAAGCAGACGAAAAGATTCAGCTCAGTCAGATGCTGAATGAAGATTTTAACTCAATAGAGAACAAGAAGGAAACTCAAAGAATGAAATGAAACGTAATAACAAAATAAATTAAGAAAATAAAGCATATCTTTCTGCTAATTATATGTTTGCTGAGGAGGCGTAAAATATAAAGGAACAAACATAAAGGGGCGTAATCGGAAAAGGAGTTAACTTCCCTAAGTGAGCGTAGCTGGTAAGTAATTTTATAGGTACCATGTCCCTGCCGGATACACTTCTTAGCTTGGAACTTCGGCTAGAGACATACCCTCACTAAGATGCTTGGACTTCTTTAAATGGGACAAAGAAACAGGCGATTAATCTTGGCGTAATGCGAATGTATCTAAAATGTGACCTTAAACGCCAACAACTGATATTCACAAAATGACCCCTAACAACCTCAATGTCACTATTTCCATATGTACATGATTCCCTTAAAACTGATGAAACCATAACCAAAAAACATAAGCCAAAATACCACTCACCTAAGTTGACTTAGGCGGAGTTTTAGGATGTTCAAGAATTCATCTGGTGTCAAACTATGGAATTCAATCTAGCACTAGGTATTTAACACTGAGGCAATATCACTCAAGTTGGTCTGTCATTGATGCCAGATTGTCTTGTAGCATGAACGCAATTTATTGGAATTGGTCCTAGCTCTTGGACGTTACTTCACTGGTCTGAGGGCTTTCATTTGCTAATTGTGCAAACTCGCTACCGACGAACTACACTTTCGGAAGTTCTGATGAATCATGGTTAAGTTCAATTTTGTTCAAAGTAGATCTTTCACAGCATGAAATAAATAGGTCCGAAAAATGCACTCAAAGTTAGTTTGGAATTTTAAACTAACTGTCACTTTCCTATAGCGGAAACTGCGGAAGCACAGACTGAACTCAACTGACCGGAGGTTAAGAAATACTTCAGGAAGGATACCTTTTATAGCCATATTTACTAAAACATTTGGTTAACTGGTTGTGTAACTAGGTTGATGAACTTTGGTGGAAACAAGGCGAAAAAGAATTTCACAGAACGAGACAAAACTGAAGAAAGAATTTGGTTTTAGACACGTTCAATAGATGAAATTCGATAAGGATCGGATGTCTATATTCAGATGACATTCATTGTCTTGGTTTGATGGAGAACAGGTGTGTGATATCAATGATAACGGTTTACTCATAGTGAACGCAGGTGTCCGGCATTCTCATGACATTAAACTCTGAATGAGTGATTAAATTGAAACTTATAGATCCAGTGTTGTTATCTATAGATTATTGGTGAGGATGTGTCATGTTAATCGTTCCCACTGAGTCAAACCTACAGGTGTTAGATATTGGTTTTTGTTCCCGAAACAAACGTATCTTCGTGTCCAAAATAGTGCTCCTTGCTGGTATTACATTTTGGCTGACACAATTATCGAGCATCGGTGATGAGAATCTTAGAGCTTTGACATATACAAATATCTATATATCGTTGTCGTCGACTTTGTCTAAGGCATCTTTCAAGCAATTCCGGACTAACAATTTATTTACATAAACTAACTACTACAAGATGATTAAAATTTAACTAAAAATTAAAGCTAGAATAAAATAAGGGCTGAAACTTGTTTGACTCGGTTTAGAGTCCTGTAGATCGCCCACCAGAACAACAATGAGAGCATCCTACTCATAGGCATCCCTTTCTATGTGGATGAATAAAAATATTTTAACAATGTGATGATGCTTAAACAAAAGAATATAATCTCTGACTTTGAACTTTCTAAAAGAAGTAACCCTCTAGACAGAAAAATTATGATTAACTGAGCGGAAATAGGCACTATAAAAAAGGATGAAAAGAAGAAAAGAAAGAAAATAGTAAATACTCAAAACCGAAGGTAGAGACAGAGAAGATATATAATGCCCCATCGTTAGCGTGGGTCATTAAAAGGAATGTGCAACATGTAATATGTAGAAGAGTGGAGATAGGAAAGATATTTGGAGAGCTCCACAATGAAGGAAAAGTGAGCGAGAAACGCTATTGTTGATACCTATGTAGGCGATTCGGGTGGAGATGAAGTTGAAAGTGGAGTGACGATATGATGTTGGTAATTAAATAAACTAAAGTTTGTATAGAAGTGCTCGGTACTAAACTTTATCAAATGCTTGTTCCAGATAAAAAAGGATAAGGCAGGAAGCGAAGGATTTATGATGGTCGATGGTTGTTTTGTTTGTCACGCAGTGACATTCGTTTATTAGGTTTCAGAGACATTAGAGTTTTGTATGATTTTCAGTTCGGTAGGATGAAAGCTGTTCGAAGGATTCAGGTATATATGGAAGCGAGGAGGTGGAAGAGGATAACTAGAAATTCTTTAAGATGATGGTATATAGTTATGTTATTGCTTGGTGTGAGCTGTCTTTTGGTAGCGTTAGTTTACGCGATTTGGTCCAGTGTTATGAGTAAAGCTAGTGGATGATCAGGAAAGATATGGTTATGGTTTCTTTGTAGCTGAGGCATTGAAAGGAATCTTTATATGTGAGTAGTGTTTGGTTGTGATTTGGTTTGGAGTGTTTTCCAGAGAGCGTACGTAAACGTTCCAATATTGCTTAGTGCTTCTACCAGGGTAATACATGTTTCTACCCATTGTCGTAATTTATGTGTTTTATATGCTTTAGTTATGAACAGTTTTTGCAATTGTCTGTGTAACCTGAATTATTCTGGTTTCGGTGTAGATTGCCAATCTCTGTAGCGTTTGATTAGCGGGAGCAATTGTGGCGGTATACTGGGTAGGAAGTTGTTGACTTGTCTGGGGGCAATATGTAACTGAAGTCTATTGGATTGTAGTAGTTATTGTATTGATGGTATGATTCAGTTTCAGGTATGGTGAGAGTTTCTACGCAATTTCTGCGTGTACTTGCTATATTGATTCCAGTCAGCGCGGTTGAAACATAATGCCGTTCTAGGTTGCGTACTGACTATGTGGTTATTTGTTTTTGTTTGTTGTTTGTAGTGTCAACTCAACGGAGTATGATCACTTCCAATGAGGTCTAAACCTAATAGTGTACATTTTAAGCTGATATTTGTTGTTGTGATAACTATATCAGGAATTAAGCTCGAACATGTTAGTGTCGGTTTCGGGAATCTATAGTTCCTACCTGTTATCTGGAGGCTTACGAAGTCGTTGAAATATGTTTTTCTTGTTCGATCGACTGTATATATTGATGTCTTCTATGATAATGTAATTTCTGTAGTTATCTGTAGTTAGTTAAATGAATTTGAGCTAGGGTGTCCTTCGGGTCGAATATAGGTGGTGACAATTGCAACATATTGTTGTTGGTGATATATGGCACTAATGAAGTGTTCTCGCAAGGGAGGTATATCGCGGAGATGACGGTAAGCTATTTTGGGAGAAGAGCCAATGAATGTTACCCCACTTATTCTGTGTATCATGATGAACCATGTGATAGCGAGATATTCTACCGCAACTTTCATTTAATATAAACATGTTGATCCCCTTCTTCTGACAGCAATAAAATAGATTTGTGTGTTGGTGGAAGGGGAGGAGAAGTTTAACTAGGGCTCCCATCAAAAAGTAACTAAGCGTTGAAGGGATTCCTTGTGATTTGGACTTACAAATAGATTTGAAACTCCTAAAATGAACCCAGTAATAAAATTCCTGAGAGTGCATATGCTCTTTCAGATGTTCATTATGAAACTCTACATGAACGATCAATATCACAGCGTAATTTGAATTGATTCTAATCGAGTTGTTTCACAGTTTGTCTGACTTTTGTTTTCAGATGTAAAAAGCAAAGCTAGCGATGCATAACATTTATTTTTATTGCAACACTTCGCACTAGGTTCGTTTGAACATACCACTTACCACAGTATTCAGTTGTGCAGAGTGAAACATATATGAAATAAAAGAAGAAACAACAGGTGTTATGACGATGCGCAGAAATATCATCTCAATGCTTCATATGTTTTGTAGGATGCGAAAAAAGTTAGGATGTCGGAAATACTCCAAATGATCATATTTATATGATTATATTCCTAGGAAAAGTTATCTGCTTTCGTAGTGAAGATTTGTTGTGCTTGGCCCGTTATATATTTAAACACTTCACTTAATTTTCCCTAATTTCCTTCCCAAATTTTTAGGTCAAATTTAGGCAGAAAATAAAAATCATAACAATTAATTCTGTTCATCTCTTTCTTAGGGCTAAGAGTTCTTTGAATTATTCCAAGGATGGAATAGTACCTTGATCAAGAGTCTGCAGCTGTCCTCTCTATTTCCTCCGCAACATAATGCAAAAATGAAACGGTACTGATAAATGCTAATTGAGCCATTTTTATATATTTCCATCGATTTAGTTTATGTTCTTGTTGACTGCAGCGTCTTCCATGGTTGAAAATGAAGATCAAAAGAAAGGTTTGTCGAACTTGGACGTCATGTCTCTCAGTCCCTATTTAGGTTCTGTTGATAAGAATATATGATTTTGGGGTTTCTTTGGATGTTCTATCAAATGGTACTATACATTGTTAGAAATAAAATTCACAAAATAGTAATGGTCCCTTGTCAATTCCATCTTTTTTATTTGGATTCGTGTATTTTCTTATTTTACAGAGTAGAAACAATGTTACAGAGTAATTAACTACGAATAGGAAATCAGTACAACAGATTCTAGCAGAGGATTTGGGAATGTGATGACAAATGAATACGAATTGTGACAGATGGCCAGAAACCAGCTTGACTACCGATTTTATCTTATCTTTTACACAACGTAGACATGTGTAATAAGTGATGGAATGCTGTGTTTTACCTGCTTTAACCCCCTAGACTCTTTACATTTTTGTTACATGTACCTTGAAACAAAGAAGATTTGCTGACATTCAATGTTTTTGCAAGTTATTTCGGTAAGCCATTTTCAATACTGTTTTAGAAAGTAACCCCATGTTTGTAGTAAGTACTTAGCTTTAGAAGGAAAATATTTTGAGAACAAAACCAGACTGTAGATTACACTTAAGCACTGAGAAACCAGTTTTGAGAGAGAGGTGTTGAAGAAATCTACGATCCTTTTCTTAGTATTTAAGATAATAAAGCCTGGTACTTACCGCTGTTTCCCTTAAAAAACATTGTTTCGTAGGAACACCAATGATTTTTAAGGCATCTAAACTGCTTCACTGAGCTTGTAATATTGATACAACCCTTAGCGCCTTCACCTTTGTACCAAATATCATAGCTGCATTTATAACAAGTGACGGCACCTGCAAAGGCAGTAAAAATATAACTTTGAAAGACTGGATATCTACAATATACAACATTTTAGCCTGGATATCTACAATATATAGTATATGTTTTTCATTAACAATTTTGGTCTACCGTTAGATAACCTTAAGACTCGTTATTTCCTGGCTATCATTCAGCTACGGATGAAGTAACATGCCGAGATGGACAGGCCAAGAAGAAAGGAAACTTTTCAGATTGAACTGTTTTAGTATGGACAAATGACAATCAAAATTGGAATTTAGAAACTGAGCTAGATAATAATGTCTAAGAATATCTATCAAATGAACTCATTCCAATTTGAAGATATTTGTTATTAATGAGAAATGTTAAATCCTGGACTATACAACTCTAAGTTACGACCATTCTCGGCTAAAAGAATGCTTGAAAATCTAAAACATTTCCTTTCATAAATAAGTATTAAATGGATTGCGTTTCAAAATTTCAATATTGTTCTTGTTTAAAAGAATATGTCTGTAACGATTGATTTATTCGTATTTTCTAAACTTTGCATAATTCTTTAATTTGGTGTGTGAGAGAGAGACCGAGTGAGATTTTTTATTTGCTTTGTGGAAAAAGTGGTATGAACTTAATCAAAAGAAGAGTACGTTGCAAGTATGAAGTTATATGATGGAACAAAATACATTCGTACTTTAATTTTCGAGATTTTACGAAGTTTGTTTTGTGGGTATAAACTGGCGTATTTGTGATGAAATTAATATAGCAATAAATCAGGATAAAGACAGTCTGCAAGTACCCTTTATGAATTGCATACAGTGAAAAGTAGAAAAACAAACACCATATATATGAAAATAGAATAGCAAAAATATAGACTGAAGTCCAGGGGGCAAGTGCCCCCTTTCTTACCGACGCCCTTGCTCCTAAGTCAACTAGATAAATGCCAAAATAGTATCTTACAATTGGGACTTGGAAGACTACTTCTCAAAACTTTTTGCACTACCTTACCCAGACCTGAACCATGGGTGCCTAAAGGTCTAATTAAATTCAATATGTACAATTTAAATAATAACTACGCATATTAACATAACTAGCGTACTTTAAATGTGACATGAGATCTTAAATATTACAAAAATAAACTAGTTAAATGACAAGATTTAGTACCAGGGGGTCCAGTGAGCAGTAACAAAATCATTCCCTGACTTTTCCAGACTAAAATCACCTTTCTTTTTCAGAATGTCGTATACACATTAATTTGAGCGTAAAGATAGCAATATAAGCTTAATTGTACCTTCCACAAATAATATCAGGGACAAAATATGAAATGCCTTTGGTTACGTTAAGGATGACCAACAGTTTGTTACTTGAACATAAATTCTTGCAAACATATAATTAATACCTTTCTCTCCTCTGTTTTATGGGCAACATCTACAAATTAGGCAGAACGTGCAGAAATCCTTAAAAATCCCTGAATTTCCTCCGATTTGAAGAACATTCCCTGACTTTTCCTAACTTGTCTCTGACCTACTAACTTCCCTGACTTTTCCAGGTTTTCCCGGTTCTCCAGATCGCTGGACACCCTAAGTACAATCCACTGAAAACAGATGTACACCTATTGTGCAGGTTCACCTTTTGCACACCTAAAAGAGGTATCTTCGTTGAATTGAACTGTATTTATGGTCTATAGACATCTAAGGCTCAGGTGGGATATTGGAAGGGAAAAGGATTCGAGCAGGTCTCGGCCAGGGCCTATGTTGAAACAGTCAAGACGGTGATGCAAATAATTTATGAACGCTATAGAGAAATAGTGAGGGATGTGTTGAATCCACTTAACTACTGTTGATAGGGACCATTTATATTTATCCACAATTCGAGTGTGTGAATTGTCTATATATAACTCCTCGTAGGTTACGACAAGAACTTCCTTCACATTTAGAAGTGACTTCCAGAGATCCATTGTTCGTAACGAGTTGATCTGCTTCCACGGTACCAAATTTACAATGAAACGTTGAGACAGAAGTAGGATGACCATTCATCCCCGGTTTCCGGAAAGATTCCCCCGGATATTTTTCTACCCGTTTTGAAGCATAAATATCCTTCGATTGTTTAATTTAGAAAGACTTCTGTCTTTTCTAATTGACTTAACCGCTTGTCATTTCTAAACTCCAGATTCAAGAAGTGATTTACGTTAAGTGCCCCTTTAATTAACTTAAGTGTCCTTCAAAGAACAAAGAAAAATGATGCAAATAATGTTAGAATTTATCCTGATTCTTCCATCAATAGATCAATGGAAAAAATATGGTCACCTAAGGCAGAATAGTTTTGGCATATCCTTTTGCACCCGTCAGTAAAATCTGCGCTGTTGCTTGAATAGAGGGAATTACCACAGTTCCATAGGACATATGGGATTTTAACAGACGATTACCAAAGAAGAATGTTTAGAAGGGAATTAAAAGAAGCCGTTTTACGTTTGCTGATAACGTTACGAATACTTCTTGAGTTGAAATATCATGTGGACCCATATATTTTCTTTTGTAAATGTGAGCGATCTGAATATTCTGATGGACTTTATGTTCAAATTTAGTGTTCACATAACTTAAGTTGCTTATTTTCCTCACATGGAACACATACCACTAGCACTACTGCGAAAATAATATTGTTTGAATAGTTCTTTATAAAATAAACCAATTAAACAATGCACTAGACACCTAATTAACCGGACCCCAATGCAGCAAAAAATAAAATTTAGATTTTAGCAGTTTGCAGTTGCTACTTTTGATTTATACTCTTAATTATAAAGGAATTATTTGAAAAGTCATTTCAAGGTTCAGTAAAATTACAGTACTGTAATTATAAGACATTTTTAACTTGAATTTAAATACAGTACAGTATGAAACGAGTACTCGTTAGCAAAATAATAAAAGACGAATATAAGAAAATACGGTACAGTGTTGTACGAATACTGTACGTGACTTGACAATATAGCAGTAGGCTAGGGCGTCGGCAGAGCGGGACAAAGGGGGCACTTGCTCTCTTGGACTTCAGACTTTATAGTTTGTGCTATTCTATTTTCATGTATTTGGTATATGTTTTATGCTTTTTACTGCATGTCTTTCATAAGAAGTACTTCTTATACTGCCGAAAAATTTCATTATTCATTTTAATATGTATATAATCATAAATACACCATTTTATACGCACAATACAAACTTTGTAAAAATATCAGCAGTAGAAACACGAATGGCATTATTGTACCATTAGCTATGTTATGTTATTGTTATTTATGTTATTGAACCCACAGTTTTTTATGAATTTCACGGCAGTTCTAAAGTCATAAGTTAGCTGCCCTCATCTTAAATACTTGTACTCACATCGATTTTTATTTAGAAAAAAATTTGGTACTACAAATCAAGAGCAGTACTGTAATTTCGAAACGCAACTCACCTAATGCTTATTAGTACAGTATCATTGATGAAATCAACTTTCAGATTTTGAGGTTAATTCTTTTAGCCAAAATATTTGAAGGTCGTAACTTAGGACGGCGTAGCCCAGGATTTCAAATTTCCTTTTAATAACAAATAACTTTAAAATTATTAGCTCATTTGATAGGTACTCTTAAGTATTGTCAAGCCCACTTTCTAAAATACGATATTGTCAGTTGTCCATTATTTTTAAACATCTTAAAAATGGAGCTTAATTACTAAGGGCTCTTAAAACGCATCTGAATTTCAAATTTTACAGGCCTTTAGGCAACAAGCGGAATGCATGATGATGGAAGAATTGGTGCAATGATCAAAGTGGGAAGAAACAGGACTCCGAGAATACCCAAGCAAACGGTAATTGTCCAGCACAAAACAACATGGCACAAGCCGGGATCGAAATCCTCTTTATCTGACAATGATATGCTATATCTGTCTTTGTAATTTCAAATTATCTAATATCCATTGATCACTCTGCATTAATTTCCATTCTAATAAACAACGAGTTCCAATATGGAACATAGTAAGGAATTTGATGATCCTTACAACTCATATATGTTAGACATATTACTGTCCGGCGTTACTGATAGGTCACGGTTAGAAAATTTTATCCTGTGTTCTGAGTTCAGATTCCATTTCGTAAATTTGAAAATTATCATATTTTAATTTTATTTTATTTTTGAATTGATTTTAAATAATTCGACAAGATATTAGCAATTTCTACTCTAGAAGGTAAGAAAGAAATAAGGATTTACAGAAATATTTACAGAATTTTACACAGAAAAATAATTGTAACCGTTACCCAATTTAGGACAACCAAATTTTAGTATTCAACATTACGTAGAGAACCCCTATTTCAATTACATGACATGAAATAACTTCAAGTACATCCTTATAAAGATTCAAATTTTACTATACTTAAATGTTCAAACATTCAAACTGACGATTTAAATAACAGAAACACTAAACAAAAATTATCTGCCAATTAAACTTTCAGTTGAAATTTAATGTTCGAGTATAATAATACACTCGAATGTACAATAATTAATTTCAGTCCATAAATTTTAAAATTACAATAGGGATCCTCCATGTAATGTCAAAACCAAGTATTTACACCGTAGATGTACTGAGTTGGTTAACAGTAACCAAATTATTTTCTGTCCATGCCTCAATTTCCATTCTGCCATAAATTCCGCAATCGGTAATCTCTTACTTTGCCATAGAAACGGTGATGCTATCAGAAAGACAATAGCCTAACTTATCACAAGATATAATTTAAGAAAATAGTAAACTGTAGTCTAATAAACGTTCTGCAGTAGTACGTAATAAATAAATAAATATAATGTACTTCTCTTCGCAATCTTTACATTTATTACCCCCTGTATATATATATATATATATATATATATATATATATATATACACAGGGTGTAACAAAAGTCCCTTGTCATAGACCAACTTGGTTATGAGTACAGATACGAAAACATGTCAGGGGGAAAAGTGGCTGGAAATGATCGGTTTGTAATCGTAGCTGAATTTTCCAAATCGGACCAGCCGTTTGGGCTCCACACTGGTGGAGTGCCTAATGGGAACGAAAAATGCAACGTTGCCAGTAGTACTGTGATAATCATAGGCGCATTATGTCATGTAGTAATGAAACGGAAAGCAAGGAAGAAGTATGCCGGAAGGAAGGAACAAGAATACTACACATAACGCGTTAAAAGTTGAAAGTTGTAAATGTCATAACGTTTGGGCCAAACGTCACAGGTGCGTTTCGGACAACAAAAGATGAAAGAACGTTCCAATAAACATGGGTCCTACGCCGCCTCGTTTTCAAGATACAGGGTTGCCAACTTGGAATCCAAAATCGCCTACTGACCAATGGTATTCAAGACAAAGATGTGGACAAACGTCGGGACGTTGTTCCTGACACCGAAACAAGCATTAAAGACTTCTTGAGGTCGAATTCAGGTGGCTGTAAGAGATACAGGGCTCCCAACGTAGAATTCACAATCGACATCTGACGATTGGAATTGACGAGAGAGACGTGGAACCCTTCGGTAGGTGATCTCTGAGATCATAACAAGCAAGAAAGTCCTCTTGCATTGTGTTCGAATTCCTGTGTGGAATAGTTTATGGAAAAGGCATCAAATGACAAATGTACGCTTGTAACCTGATACCTACGGGAGGGGGACACGTGACCAAGCACACATCAGCAATGTCGCACAAGCAATGTTGTCACTCCAACACAAACGCATAGTTTGTTAACTGGAACAGATACCTTTTATCGCATAAAAAGCTGTGGTATAAGTAGTGAATGAAATTAAGCGAAAGTTGATTTGTCAGTGTTGCCAACTACGGTAGCTATGAAGCTCGAACATGGAGAAAGTACGGTGTCCGTATCGAGAAACGAACAAATGTAGCACAACACCAATACTGTAGAATGAAAGACTGCAATGTAGGGAGTAAACAACAGAATACACAGAATGCAGGGCGTAACGGGTGTGACAGAGGAGCCACCCTAAATGGTACAGTTGTGAATAGCGTAGAAAGAAAATATCCCATATTATTTATTGTGGAAAACGTCACGTACATTGTTACTATACCTCAACAATCCGGATGGTGTTTGTGTGGAATCGACATCTCGAACGTTTCCCGAGAGATACGAAAATACCACTTTTCGGGTAGCAACACTGCATAATAACGCTCCATACCCTCCAAACCATAGAAACGATGCTTGAATATGCTTTCTGTTCCTTGGATGTGTCATTCTTATTCATACGTGTGCCACTAAACCGGACATTGAAAATCGTGAAACACTAAAATCCATAAGCATTGCATGTCAATGTGGGATTCGAGCCCACGCACTATCCACTCCCCAATGTAAAATGTGTTGTCACCTTTCGTACTTAGACACAACACTACGTAGTCATGGTACTTTATGTCATATGCGTATCTGGTGTGACTGAGGGAAATACACTGAAATGCACTGTGTGATTGAGGAAACACCCGAACTCTACCATGAGCATGAGGAAAGACTCCTAAATTTCGTGACTGGGATTATGAAAGTAAGGCAAAACGTGGATACCTTCATCGCGATTGTCTTCGGTTTCGAACCTGCACAGGATTAGATACGTGTAATACAAAACAGGTGACTAGTAGATTAATAGCAATAACTTCAGTTGTTGCAATGTTGCAATAACATTTGTTCGTTTCTCGATACGGACACCGTACTTTCTCCATGTTCGAGCTTCATAGCTACCGTAGTTGGCAACACTGACAAATCAACTTTCGCTTAATTTCATTCACTACTTATACCACAGCTTTTTATGCGATAAAAGGTATCTGTTCCAGTTAACAAACTATGCGTTTGTGTTGGAGTGACAACATTGCTTGTGCGACACTGCTGATGTGTGCTTGGTCACGTGTCCCCCTCCCGTAGGTATCAGGTTACAAGCGTACATTTGTCATTTGATGCCTTTTCCATAAATTATTTTAAGGTGACACTCGATAATGGCTCACACAGTTGGCAACTGTATTTCTAACACGCACAGGAATTCGAACACAATGCAAGAGGACTTTCTTGCTTGTTATGATCTCAGAGATCACCCTACCGAAGGGTTCCACGTCTTTCTCGTCAATTCGAATCGTCAGATGTCAATTGTGGACCTGAATTCGACCTCAAGAAGACTTTAATGCTTGTTTCGGTGTCAGGAATCGCCTCCCGATGTTTATTCACATCTTTGTCTTGAATTACACTGGTCAGGAGGCGATTTTGATTTTAAGTTGGCAACCCTGTACCTCGAAAACCAGGCGGCGTAGGACCCATGTTTATTGGAACGTTCTTTCATCTTTTGTTGTCCGAAACGCACCTGTGACGTTTGGCCCAAATGTTATGACATTTACAACTTTCAACTCTAACGCGTTACAAATTTCATCACCCTACCCCTACCCGCCTCTGAACCCCACTACGGTAATGATATCAACCGAGATGTGTAGTATTCTTGTTCCTTCCCCCCGGCATACTTCTTCCTTGCTTTCGATTTCATTACTGCATGACATAATGCGCCTATGATTATCACAGTACGAGTGGCAACGTTGTATTTTTTTATTCCTATTAGGCGCTCCACCAGTGTGGAGCCCAAACGGCTGGTCCGATTTGGAAAATTCAACTGTTTTAGATTAGAAACCGATCGTTTCCAGCCACTTTTCCCTCTGACATGTTTACGTATCTGTACTCATAACCAAGTTGGCCTATGACAACTGACTTTTGTTACACCCTGTGTATATATATATTTTACAGTACTAAACTACTACATGTAAACAGCTATTGGGGTTTAACTGAATCACCTTTGGCTCTATCAAATTTGGTTAAACAAGACTCTAGTGTAATTACAAAATGAACAAGTTGTTGGATTTTAAACTAAACGAATTAAATAACCTGCCATGATTATACATGTTTAAATAATATTTCAATGTTGTTCCACCATTTATACTATTTAAGCAGATACATACAAAAACTTAAAATGTAACTGCCTTTTATCAAATAGTTTGCAATTTAATTGTTGATCCATGATTTAAACGGTGTAATCATTGTTGCTCATCTGTTTCATAACAATTGATTGTAGATTTGTTGTTACTTTAGCTTATGTAGGGCGTAATTTTTCGGAACGAAATGTCACAGGTTCATGAATCAGAATCATGGTACTGTTATGTATAGTAACATGTTTATATCCATAGCATCATTGATGTAAAAAAACTTTGGTAAACTTTATTCTATATGGACCAGTGTAGTAATTATTTGACTTCGACCCGTCACGATGCGACCCTATACATCTAGTTAAAATCCACACACATCCGTGACCCTGCCGAGAATCGAACCAGGGACCTTCGAGTCGTTGGCCTAACGCCTTAGACCGCACGAGCCACATTGATGTTTTGCTACAAAAATCACGAACAGTATACCGAGTGAGGGATAGCAAAAGAAGACACGTTATAAAAAGCCAGGTTCGTTGTGTTTTTCATTATAGGACTACGCACATCACCTTTAACAGACACCACCTGTGACTGCTCCATTCATGGTTCCAAATGGAATGCCTGACGTATTTTAAAGAGGTGCAGTCGAATTGGAAGTTAAAATGAACCATGTACGCTCTAAGTTATAATAGAGTAGACTTTCAGATTCGACTGATGGAATTGGCTGCATTCAACGCAGTGAACTGCTCTATGAACAAAATTTATAGAATTAAGTATAGGTTGTGAGATTCAAGTTTTGCAGTTTGGGTTTATCATCTAATTTTAACATTTTGGTTGCGTCAATGACGTTACGTCTGATAAGATGTAGTTCTATAAACTTTTGCTCACAAAGCTACTCACTACGTTGAATGCATACAATAACTCTGAAATAATTAAGCTAGCGAAAATGACTGCTCAACGTAGTATCGTGAGAGTTTTTTTGTTCAAGTAGAACCTTTAATTCCATACTTTCATGTGAGGTTAGGGTGCTTTACAAAAGTAATGTCTCTAAGATATATGGTATAGTGATAGTTGGAATCATCTGGGCGTTTCTTTAGTATACGTCGGACGTTCCATTTGAAACAATTAATGGAGCAGTAACAGGTGGTGCCTGTTAAAGGTGATGTGCATCACGTATAATGAGAAAAATATCTAGCCTGACTTCCAACCCATCTTCGTTCGCTATCGCTCACTCGACATACTGTCAGTGGATTTGTAGCAAAACATGAATGGTAATATGAAAAGAGACATGTCACTATGACGTAACATTACCAAGATTTCGATTCCTGAACCTGTGACTTATTTCGTTCCTAAAAATCACGCCCGACTAAAGCTAAAGTAACACCAGTCTGTGTTGTAGTAGTTATAGGATCCATTATAGAATAAGTTTAATTACTTACCAACTTTTGCTGGTATAATAAGAACATATAAACCAACACTAACTAAAGTGGTGACGCCAACATTGTGAAGCTGTACCATAGTCCAAAGATATGAATGTGTAAGTATTCATTCATGAAAATATTTTAGTATTGTAAGCCGTTGTCTAAGCTTTCTCAATAGAGTAGCCAATGAAAAAATATACAACAACAACAACAATTTTTCAATAGAAATATTATCTTCCTTTCCGATTGTTTCTACCTCGATTTTCGTGAGGAAATTCTGTTTCTGTAGTTCTTCTGTGCAAGGCTTTCCCTTTAACTTGTATGCAGGGAGATCCATTGACATGAACTTTCGCGCTGATGACGTCAGTTGGAAGATTTCAAGCCACCGAATAATTAAAATTATGTATAAAAACTAAGCAGTTCGAGTGAATACCTGTAGAGGGATTGATAGTCGATTGAAAGTAATGGGAAAACAAAAGAAACGAAATTGAAGGATACTGTAGATTGTACTTTTTGTCTCGAAAGCATTCGAAGCAATATGAATTTCTTAAAGAATTTTAAAAAGTGCAGATCATATAAACTTTGTGAATCTTTTGATTAATGTGCATGACGCTTCAGATAAGCAGCTTAAAATTTACAGTATCTTCTAAGTGACGTCACGCCATTCAGCCAATGAGGATTAAAGCATAGGAATGCCCATGGGAATACCTGTTATTTACATTTCTTTTCCTGTATGTCCATTCGTTTCCTTCATTATTTGCGACCATAGAGCTTATAAAAAATAGAGAGAGCCTAAGCTTGGTTTCTGGACGAGGGGTGTGAAGCCGGTGGGGAGCAGAGGGAAATACGGTGCGCACACCGTTGCTAACCAATATGACCCGGACGGAAATGTACGATAATGTATGTTTAAATACGATATACAATATTAACTTGTACGATCTGCTCCAAATGTGCGATAATTCAGTAGACGTTCAAGATAAATCATTTATGCTTCTTTTACGAGTGAAATTAGCATATAAGGGAATACTTCATAAATAATCTTCGTGCGGAGTGTACGATACAAGAAGCAAAAATACGATAATTTAGAGTGTATTGTACTATCCTTATAATAGAAATGGTTGGAAACCATGTGCGTAGGACCGATAATGACGTAGTCTGTTTTTATATGACGTAATAATAATATCACGATAATTTAAAGGTGCATGTAATTTTTTAGCGTAGAAGTGCTATAAACATTAAAGTGCCGACTTGTGCAGTATATCATTGTAGTTTAAAGAAGGGAGAAATAAATAAATAATGCAGTTAGAAGTGAAAAAGCATCGAGAAATCACGTTCCACAGGTGAACATTTACATGCATAGTATGTTTCAGTACTATTTGTCTTTTAGACCCTTCTTTAGTATACGTCGGGCGTTCAATTTGGAACCATATATGGAGCAGTCAAGGTGGTGTCTGTCAAAGGTGATGATAGTGCATTGCGTATAATGAAGAAAAATATCTAAACTGGCTTTTCCTAACCCGTCTTCGTTCGTTACCGCTTACTCGACATACTGACCATAATTTTTGTAGCAAGACATCAATTGTGAATGGAAATAAACGTCACTATGACGTAACATTTTAATGAAACCTTTATTCTGATGAAGTATCTTCATAATTTCGTGCGTTAAATATAGTGTAAATCGAAGAAATAGTAATGTTGTCGGCCTCTGTTTAGTATACGTCGGGCGTTCCATTTGGAAACGTAAATGGAGCAGTTACAAGTGGTGTCTGTTAAAGGTGATTTGCATCACAAATAATAAATGGAAATATCGAACCTGGCTTTTTCTAACCCGTCGTCCCTCGCTATCGCTTGCTTGACATACTGTCCTTGTTTTTTGTAACGAAACATCAATGGTTGTATGGAAATAATCACTATGACGTAACATTACCATGATTCCGATTCATGAACATGTGACTTATTTCGTTCCGAAAAATCATGCCGGACGCAAGCTAGAGTAATACCATGTTGTCAATATGGACTTTTATTAACATATGGGTTTAACATAGAAACTTTTCAGTAGCTTAATAATGCGTTCCGTGCATCAAAATAGTCAATATTTGTCTTGTGAACCAAAACACTGCAACGACCTTGAAGCTCCGTTCCATTGTATTTTATTTTAAACAGTTTTGTTTCGTTTATATTGAGCTTCAAAAGGGAAGGATTTCTACTGTGCTGATCTCAAACGAATGGGTGAACAGTGTCGTCCTTTGTCATTGGTCGGGAATCAATGATTCATTTCAGTTATGTGGTTCTTTTCTATAGAGTGCTAAAATGTGAGAATTTTGGTATTTCTGGTTAGCCTTGTACTTGCCTTACTTACTGTTTGGAACGTATTGGAAAAAGTGATTTTAATGAAACTGACCCAACGTCAACTAAATTTTCATATGGTGTTCAAGAAAGGGTCAGAATTTCGAATTGTTTATTATAACTGAACTTATGCGAAGTCAAGTTCATATAAAAAGCAGTGATTTACAAATTATTTCGAAAAATAAGAATTTGGACTTGAATTGCTAAATGTGAACTCATTTTGTGAACCCTTATTTCTGTCCAATTGGTTTCAAATGTGTAGATACATAATAATAGACAGAACTGATGAAATCGAAATAGATTATTTTTCTTCCAAATCGAGGCTACGATCTGTCGGGATTCTTTAAGTCATGTCTTTAAGTCTTTACAACATACATATCAAATTTCAATGTAAACGAATCTTAGAAAATATTGCGAGAAATAGATTCCTTTGTGAATTTGATTTGACCTTCATATGAGAACAGAATCCACGACAGGTCACAGCGAGTTCCAGTTTTTCTAAACTTAATCTATTACCTAATCTACTGAAAATTATCAAGAACTTTCACTGTATGGGCTGGATAGGATTATTCTTCTCTAACAAACAACTAAATATTGTATCAATATGCTGAATATAAAATCGGTATGTAAAATACAACTATTACAACAACTAATTATATACAACTCACGTTAAACAGTCTGAAGTTAGTTTCGAGATGACTTTTGCCATGTTCACTTACCAATGAGAGTAAAGTTTTACTAAATAAAATTTTCGAACTTTTAGATTAGTTTCACGCAAGTTAAATGCGATCGATGTTAGATCACCTAGAGATCCTTAGTGACACAAGTGTGTCGGTACCTTCACAGCTTTTTCGGTTCAGTGGTTTGATAAAAAAGATTATTGTTGTATGACGAACGAGGTTTAGTTGCAGGCTTCCGGGGTGATATAGTGGTTTAGGTTTGGGGGAAGTTTATAAAGCACGTTAAAACAGAACTTTGATATTTATCCAACCTGAGATTATAGAATTCCAACCTGAGATGCCAATAGTTGGATCTAATACCTGGTCTAATAGTTGCTGTTTTTAATGCATCCGAGTGTTGCGGAGTAGTGAGTTCAGATAGGTAGAAGTGAATGTTTAAGAATGAGGTAGGATTTAGATTTTGCTAGCTTCTTGAAATGAATAAGCCCTGAATTGTATTTGATAACTGAGGTTCCGTGTCTTACGTTTTCACCCTTATTCGAATTTTTAACTGTTACTACAGCATTTCTATATTTATTGTCGGACAGATTTCACATATTCGTTCCAGGGCACGAGATGGAATGCTAAAAATTATTTGATTAACTTGAATCAAAACAAGTCATGTCAGCGTACAGTGTTTCATACTGCGAGAACTTATCGTCAATCTTAGCTACAGCTGTATCCATTATAACATTGTAAGTGTTAATGCAGGATAGTTTTAACGTAAATATTGACGACGGCGCTTCGTCGGGGCATACATCGTGGGGTTGCTTTTTCCTTTTCCTAATACACCAGCGACGACATCAATCTAATGATTTCAGCCTTTCGCTCACAACTTTACAGATAATTTAGAATGCTTTATTAACTTACTCGAAGTTCTTCTGGGCTTCTTTCTGCAGACTAATTGTGTTGTCTACCATTCCATATGCTTTTGTATAGTACATCGTTGAACAGATTGGAGATAAACATATGCTTCAAATTCAAATATCTGTATGTAAATGAAAGCAATCAGTACATTTTCATACTTCATGAAGTAATCAAGACTTTTTGCTTCAAAACAAGTCTTGAGTTCAATGCTGTCAATTCTGATTCAACAAAGGTACACTTAGACATGGCTGCTTTGTCTGCTGAAGCTTTAGAAGTGCTGGTCTCTTTTTGAAGTGTCATGCCAGGGATGACGTTCTACATTAAAAGTTACACCCAGATTTCAAAACTTCGATATAGCTTGGTTGCAGTTTTTTTGCTCAGCCATGTTGTGGCTCCGATGGAAGGCAATTTGTTATCCCTTTCTTTCTGTTATTGGCTCTACCCTTTGCTCAATATTCCTGTAAGAATCTTTGAAAGAAAAACAAGCTGCCTGTATGTTTCCGAAATATAAAATGTTAGGCACAGTGAGGCTGTGTCACAAACGAACAAATTGGCTACATGAGTACTGCACAATACATGGACATGGTTAAGGTTTTCCTGCTTCAAAAATGAATCTGTTTCTTTGTATTCTCCATGCAATGCATATTACTTGCTCATCACAAATGCAATATTCAGGAGATATGTTGTTATATTGCAGTATCTTTTGCAGGTTTTCATATAGATCTGTCTTTGGAAGACTTCAATCGAAATAAACAAGGAGCCCACCGCTAATTACGACGATCGAACATCGCCCGCTAATTACATTTTAGAATACACCTTTTGATTAAAACCTGATGATTCCTTGAAGGAACTTGATCTTTGAAATGGAGAGATTTAATATGTTTTCTCCTGAAACATGTGTCAGAAAGAGTAGAGTTGTGATGAGTATTTGAACTTTTGTGTTCCGAGACCCTTTCACTGAATCCTAGTTTAGAAAAAAAAACTGATTGATATGACGCAATTGACGCATACATCAGGGAGATTATGCATAGAAGTCTTGGAGGTGACGAGTTTAAGCCTGGCTTGGTGGGGGATCTAGCTGGGGAATTTATTTTCGACTGTTCTAATTCATTTAATTCATTCTGATTTGAATTAAAACTGAAATTTATCGACACAAAATGCTGTTATTTTATAGGAAAATAAAGCAACTGCCTTTTTCTTTAAGCATCTGCTTTCTCTTTAAAATTCTCTAATTCGTTTCGCTCAGTCTTTTCTTTCGCTTTCCCCCTTTATTGAAATCCATGGCAACCATATCATATACCACACACACTCATAGTTTGTAGTTCATCGCGACAAATAGGCTGCGCTAGCAAAAGAGAAAACGATAATTTAAAAAAATTAAAGAGACACTTTTCTTGAACAATTCGTACCAAAATGTAAGTAATAACTTTGTTTATTTATGACTAAAAGGAAAAAACATGGGGCGCTCTCTCATATATAGTAATTTTATAAATTCTTGAAATGGCGCGCCGCATGCTTTTCTTTTCAGTCATGCATAAACAACATTATTTACTTTTTCTTACGAGTTGTTTAAGAAAAGTGTGTTTTTAAAAAGTTGTTTAATTATTTTTTCTTTCAAGCTATTTCGGTGTTCGGATACTTTTTCTAAATTGTGAACCAGTCAAACTACAGATCGTTGAAGGCTAGTATTTATTTTAGTATAAAGAAATTCATATTAAATATATATATACTAAAATATTATTTTAAAATATATAGAAATATATGAAAGTAACAATGAAATATATTGTATTGACACCCGACTTATGTCGCTGTGGAAAATTTCATCATTGTACGACTTCGGAAAATAAGTTAAATTAACGTTGCAAGATTTGAGGACACCACGAACCATTGTGAATGAAAGGAAGTCTGTAAAGAAAAGCGCCATGAGGAAATGATCAAATCATGACTTGATTAACCGATTGCTTCCACTTATTGCTTGTTGGAATTACTAAGTAAGGTCGTATTATTAAAAAAACTGCTAATTTAAGAGCGTTATTCGATTTTATTTAGCTCAGTGATGCCCAACCTACGTCCCACAGCATTTACCTTTCCGGTTTGCCACATATGTTGCACTTGTTTACCATGATAAACACGTCGAAAGATGGTTTTATTTCTCCTTAATTTATACATGATTATGGTAAACTTGTTTTTAATACTTTGATTTTGGCCTCTTGCTATATTTACAAACATTAATTGTCCGTATGTGCGAATGACCTTCTAACATTTGCGTTATTAAAGTTTAAAAAACTGCAAAAACAGTTCGATTTCTATGCTATTTATGTGACAAGATGATCTGGCCCGCGAAGATAGTGCTAAATTATAATGTGGCTCATGAGGAAAACAAGGTTGGGCATCACTGATTTTGCTGATAAAATGAATTACACTTTTTAGTTAACATGACAGTGGGTTACACTTGCGAAGATTTCAAAGAGTGAAACAAATTCGCAGCCAGCAGGTAGCGGCACAGTCTGACCTTTTAAACTGGACGGTGGTCCAGTACGTGACTACTCAGATTCACAGTTTTGGTAATTAGACAATTATGCAAACCAAATTACTTTTTACTCTTAACGTATTCCGTCAAAATCATTCTACGATGTTTTTCAATAACCCATGAAGCTGGAAAACATAAATATAAAAAAAATTACGTTCTTTTTTGAATATTCTTGAAATATGAAATTATTCTCATTTTCGTGAATAACGTTACTGCACATATCCATTGAGCCAGCTGACTAGTTTGTCTGTACAATCTGGTTTACTGGAAATGAAACCCAAGTCAAAATTGACTGGAAATGAAGTCGAAAAACAAACCCAATGGATAAGAGCTTTCGTTCGTGGCCTCGACTTCGTATTCATACAACACACATACTGTATCTACTGTAATTTGTTCGGAATCTAATTAAAAATATACAACCAGTTCTTGGGGTATCATCTCCAATCAATTGAAGGCAGTGCCAAACCATAATTGTTTCACCTAGTCGAGAATCTTTAGGTCATACACCTGACTTCGGGCAGATCTGTACTCATCCCATCACCCTAACCTAGAACAGGACCGAAAATTTCTTTAGCATCTCTTAAATATTGTTTAAAGTAAAATAATATGATTTGGAAAATTTCTAGCAGCACATTTCAGAATAACTTTAAATGTTTCAGGGCAATTCTCTGGCAAGTGGTCCATTGTCAGTGAATTTTCAAAATAAATTCGAAACTATGATGTCTATGTTTTTCTATCAAGGAACAGTGGAACTATATATTGAAACATTTAAAAAAATGTAAAATATTTTGGGCACCGCTTTACCTTGGTTCTTCGTACTAATGTACTCCCCGCTGCAAATATACAAGACTGACACAACAATCTAACAGGTAATTAAAAGTGTACCTCGGGGCCGGTTTTAAATTCACCGCACTGTACTTAAGACATAAACAACATAACCTAAGCTTCACTGTTACTAAGATTCAACTACATCTTAACGAAAATATTGTCGACACCACTAATTTACCGTAACTTCTAATTTATTTTTAATTCAAAAGAATAAAGTCAACATATAATTACAGATCAAATAACAATATGTGACGGGAAAGACGTAAGCCATAGTGCTGTTACCGCCCATAGAAATCATTTTATCTTATCTTAACAATGTGTGAACTCATTTCCAAATTAAAAAATTTGATGGGCTCTTGAAATCAACACAAGTAATGTGCTTCAGGCACTACTTAATCATAAATATCTGGATAATCATAATTAACAAAAATCAAAATATGCACATTTGAGCCCACATACTGTTGTAAAAATCATAGATTTTGATAAAAGTCATATTTTGGCATATGCTTAAGAAGAGATTTTGCTGTAAAACTTACACGATGGTCATTTTAAATTACGATAGCTTGATAGTTGTACTTAAGCGAATAGAGTTTTGTGTTAATTAAAATTTCTACTATTTGGTTTTGTCCATAAACACTTTTTAAACAGCAATTTCTTCACCAAAACAAAAAATCGTTTCATAATACATTTGTTAATAAGGAAAAAAGTAACGTAGAGATTATCTTTGTACTAGACTGATAAAAATGAACTTAAACGGAAAGTGTTAACAAATGACAGTTTCAATTTGCATGCACTGATTTTACAGCAAACAGCACACGCCTGAAAAAGTAATACTGAATTTAAGAAAAAATGCTTTTTTTTAAGCTCTGAATCTGATTACCCAACAATTTTTCTATTATTTCTATGTTCCAATCTAATGGGCATATCATTGGTATATTTGTAGCTTGATTTAAATATCTAAAATGTCTGAATTGTAAGCTCCAATTGTTCTCTTAACAGCATTTCTTGTTCATAGATGTGCTACATTGCACCTCTTCTATCACAAGTTAGCTGGATTTCCTATTAAAGTTTTCACGGTCACCCAAGATCCTCTATTTTGGTTTCCGAATGCAGTTTCGAAGCCACACTCTTCGAAACCTCGAGCGTCATGGTATGATCCTAGTGTCGAAATGTGATATCTTGTATTTCCAGTTCGAGACAACAAGCAATCTGAAATGAAACACAAACAGTATTAGTATATACAAACAGTATTAATATATACAAACAGTATTAATAGATACAAATATAAAATATTGCAGGCATTAACAGATGAACTAAAATATTCTTAATTTTGAAAAGATTAATGTTACATATTTGCTACAAAATTCACTCCTAGAACGCGGAGCAAGAGAAGACGTGTAAATAAAGCCACATTACACAATTCTTTCTTCTTGTAAGATGCACATGACGTTTAACATGTGCTAATAGTGCACTTCATTTTCGATCCTTCACTTTCATTTCCTACTTCCATGACTTGAAACCTTGTTTAATTTAGCGGTTCAACAGTTCCACACAGATTCCAAACATTACATTTCCTGGCTACCGTAAACTGGAGTTTACCCAATAACTCTGATTACAAGTAAGTTCTTTATATTAAGTAACAAAATTCAGTTTCACCCTTGCTCTTTAAAGTTCAAGAACACTTTGAAATCAGCCTGGACCTGTTCTCCAGAATTAATAAACCGAACCTAATTTAAGGTAAGCCTTGTCAATCGAACCAAAACCACCTTAAGTAGCTTTACTAAAGTCTAATTGAGATCAACCCAAAAATATAAAATTTACAAAATAAGTGTAATGTTCGCAATATGTGTGGAAATCTTGGAAAGCAAAAGATAATGAAGTTCCAAGTCATGGAAAATTTTAAAGTGTGTTTTTGAATTAATAGCTACTTCCGCTTTGGGTCGAGCACACAGAGTGAATGTTAAACGTCATGTGCATCGCGTATAATGAAAATATAATTGAACCTCACTTTAAATCACCATGTTTCGCCCCTCTACTTTATGTCTGTGATTTTTGTGGCAAACTACAAGACGAACTTATAAATTTGCTTCCGCATGCCGAGGTCTTTGTATCTGTTGATGAATTCCAAGGCAAAAATAATGAAAAGTAAATTGTATGTTATGGTATTCCCGGTAGTTGTATGCTCTTTATTTGATTATTGTTTTAATTTACTCATTGATCTTGTTTATGCAGTGCAGTTATAGTAGTGATAATTTTTCAATCTTCGAATGTGTCTTTTTAAAGAAAATTCCTAATAAAAGTATGTGGTTATCGAGTTTAATCAAAAAGTAAAGATTTCTCACTTAATCAGAGGGAAATATAAAGTTTCACATCACAAGGTAGAAGTCGAGTTTAAGAAAGTACCCGGTTAAACTTGACTTTTACCCATAACAGTATTCCATTTCTAAGATACTTCATGATGTTATCAACAAATGAAAATATGCTTCTTTCATTTTCTTTTAACATTGGTGTGTTGAAAACTAATACTACCGGATGCTCTTCGGATACTCCCACGGAAGAGAAATCACGATGTTCAGCACATTATTTCGGATCTGATTACGAAGGACTAGAGACGTTAAGATCAGTTATAGATTACTGAAATTAATTAATATAAGTTAAGATACTCCAATCTAACCTAATCTAATGTTCACTGTTTTCAACGATACGGGGGAGTATCTAAAGCGCAGCCAACAATCTTCTTTCAACAAAATAGTTTCCCAGTGTAAAATTCGTTGTCGCAGAAAAGGTTCAATTTGTTATAAATTGCAGTTCTCATCCTTACTTACGAGTTTCAAGGGTACTACATACAGTCGAATAGTGAATGAATATAAGTGGTATCTATCAACAGTAGTATACTGGATTTAATGCTATATGTTATCCTTATTACTTCCCTAGAGTCTTAGATCTTCCAACACTGATATTCGTTATTCATGCATCACTAATTATTATCTCATTCACTAATTTAATTAATACTACACTTTCCGTACTTTATCAGTATTAAATAGCTTCAACCATTACATCATTGTCTTTACTGATTTAAGATGCTCTTTGGATACTCCCACGGATGATAAATTACCACGTTCAATACAGTATTACAAATCTGATTTCCAAGGATTAAAGTCGTTAAGCCCAGTTCAAGATAACTTAAACTAGGTTAAGCTAACCCAATCTTACCTAACCAAACTTTCAATGTTTTGAACGTTTCGCTAAAGTTTGCAGAGTAGCCCTGAACTCCCTGAAGAAATATTCCCAATTGTCACAGATTCCATTCACCGCTACTTGAAACAATGAATCGGAACTATGAACCGTCTACGCGTTAAACTATACTTGTTTACACCACGCTAAAAGAGAAGTGTGGATACTACCCTGGTTCATAACAAATAGGGTAGTGTAAATTAGATCTGAAATTTATTTTCCAAACACCTTACTGAACTTATTATTTTGCCCCTCGAACTACACATAGATTTTGCTTCTGCAGAAAGCCTTAACGTATTTCAGAAAGTACAAGGCGTATTAACTTGAATTAAAGCGCGTAATTAGTGAGAAAATTCCGTAATAATATAAAGATTATCGTATATACAGGAAAACACATATTTAAAAATTCCCTTGGATAACTATGGTAGTAAATTTAATTGACCTTACCTCTTCGTCTCCTCCCTTAATTTCTGCTTCAAAAATGATTATAACTTCGAGCGGAGAATTCTGCACCCTTCACTTTGTACACTTAATTCCTAGCTTAATTCCTTGAATCTGCTTTCACAAATCCAACGTCGATCGCGTTTACCTCTTAATAAATGAATCTTCCCAACACATAAAAGAAATACAATGTAAATATTTACTATTTTGTAATTTTCAAACTCGTAATTCCATATTTACTAGTCGAACAATAGCAGACTCCGTCCGTTTTGGACATCTGTGGCATTGACCAATAAAATTGCGTTTATTTTTGCGGGAAATTTTGGCACCCGGTCCTACAAACATGGCCGCCATGAACATAAAAAACGGCTTCACTTTGATGACGTAGGACTCTCTCTAAGTTTTATCTGCTCTAGGTTTGCGACTAGCGAAAGGAAGATAGCCTTGCTATGATTGGTCAGGAAATAATGACGTCACGTAGGTTCGGTTCCAGCAGTGACGTCGCATACTGTACATACTGTACGTAATTTCATGCGTGCGTGCTAACGCATTATGCGTTCTAACTTCCTCTTGTAGCTAATTTGCTGTTGATATTGGTTACAGTATGCAAGGCTCTTCTATACTCTTAAAGTAACACGATTTAATCGAGTGTGCAATAAAAAAACCTACCTAACCTCCACGTACCCTTGGTTACTAATTTTATTAAATTTCCTAATGGGTGTATATATATATATATATATATATATATATATATATATATATATATAGAGAGAGAGAGAGAGAGAGAGAGAGAGAGAGAAATATATTTTTCTTTTTAAAAAATACAAACAAAACCACACCAGGATTCTATCCCGTATTCTCCGTATTAGCTTTCCGACATTCTACCAATATACCAAATTGGCAATTGGAAATCAGCCGCTTGTCAGTCTTATTTACAGATAAGGAGTAATATTTAAACTTGTGTAGCAATGCTATCTTTCTGTCGCTAGTCGCAAGTTCTTCCAGTTGCTGACGATTTAACGCTTAAATTCGTGATCCAGATGGATTTCTGGATAATGGCACTTATTAGAAAAAGCTATTGTGCCGGTGTGTATTAAAATACTTTTTTAATCATGTATGATGGACTAGGGCGTCAGGAAAACAATGCAAAGTGAATCCAACAATCTTGCAAATGAAACAACTAATGCTACAGAATCTAAAGTGATCACGGAAGACAATGATGAACTATGGAAAATGAACTTTGAGTGTAACACCAGGGAAAATGAGAATACTGGAGAAGTAAAATAAAGTATAAGTTGTCGTGAAGATATAGAAATGGAAATTAGCAGATATTTCATTAAGTAATGTCAAACCTCATTCTCTCAAAGAACAAAATTTAAATGTATCAGGAGATCGACCTACAAACTGAGAACAAATGGCATTACTGTTCCCTAATAACCATGAAAGGTCATGAATAATAATCCGCAGGAGTACAGAAAATAGAAATTTAGGTTATTTTAACATGTTCCGAACGAGTGAAGAAATTATCAAACAAGGAATTGTTGAATTTGCTAGGATAGAATCAATGGAAGCATAAACAGTAAAAATCACTTTTTGGTATAAAGAATCTGCTAACCCCTTTATACTTAATTCAGACGCACACAGCAAGCTAAACAAATATATATTGTCAGAGTTTAGAGAACTAATTAACAGGTATGCTGTAATATATGGCATCCCTACAGATGTTTCGGTTTATGAAACTGAAGAAAATGTGGAATGTAAATTCACCATGAAAAAGAAAGACTGAACTTTGAATGTGTTAATAATGATGAATCAATATTAGTTGAAACTAAGGTGAATTTACAATTTCAACACAGACTTTACCTAAATATATCACAGAGAACGATTTGTAGTACAGCCGAAAATCAGAAAAGTAAGGCAATCCCACTTTTGTAAGGGATACCGTGATCTTAGTAGTTAGCGCAAAGGAGAATGAAAATGCGGTGTTTGTGCGTCAAAGTTTTACCAAGGGCTGTGCACTAAACGAGTGCTATGTTTACATTGTCTTTCTGATTCGTATACCCCAGGTAATCTACAATGCAACGAATTTATATTATAACAATTAATAAGCAATAAAATGGCTAATGAAAATATACAAGGAAGCACGAAAAAAGCGTTACAAGAAACATATCATAAATATAAGGTAATAAGATAACGTACTGTCAAATGTTAGAACAAGCAAGAAATATTAAACCTAAAATTCAGCAATCAAATACAATTTTAGAAGTAAATAACCACAGGAAAGAAATCAAAGAAAGTGGTATAGTCATAAAGAAACAAGACACTACAAACAATGGAAATGTACACGAGTACATAATAAAGACTGCATCAACCTATCAGATGAAATCCTCAGATACTGCTTATGACACATCCTCAGATAGACAACAACCGACAAATAAAATGTGAAATAATAGTGATATCACAAAACACGGAAGTACAATTAAGTGCAAGTGGCAAACACTAAAACGAATAATGTAAAGAACCCAAACAGCACACGCACGTGTAAATGACGTCATTTTTGGTGACGCGAAAGACGTTGAAATAACGGGTAAATGTCACACACAAAACGACGTATGTAAAATTCTTTCCGTGACAGCTTTTCCTGTATATATTTGTTTTCTAATAAACATATAAATGAACCAATTTGTCCCCAAACAATCGTTTGATCCCGGTTTGCATTTTAACCGCATTCTATAAAGTAACTGTTCACACATAAAACAGTTGAATCCGACAAGTTCACTGTTTTACTGCAACTGCATTGGCTAGGATCACGCAGTCGCTAAGGAGATATAATCAGTATGTCGTCAAAACCTAGAGGATGAGGCATGATAGATTTACGTCAATTAAAAGACTAAAATGTCACGTAATAGCGACGTAGATTTCATTACAAAGACGTTATTTTTATTTATTTTTTTCGACGAAATCATCACGTCTTTTTCACGTTAGTGTACTGCTTGGGAAATGTAACTTAGAGATGAAACTGCTCTACAAACATTTCCCAAACGGAACACAGAAAAATCAAATCTAAGAAAAGAAAAATTGAAACCAAATCGTTTTCCAAATATACATAACACAATGATGAAAATTAAGAATTGATGTCACAATTGAGTCGTTCGTTTATTTGCAAAACCGGCGATCTCCAAGCGGCTACAATTTTCAGGAGAGACGGAAAACTGATTCCGCCCAAACAAATGGATATAGCATCACTTTATTTGGGTTAAGCGTTTGTAAATACGTGTTTATTAAGTGTGCAAGAATAATAGCGGTTTATGAATGTCATTCTTTGAAATATCCACATTTTTAATTTGGAGATGGCCAATTTTTCTACAAACAGTGGAATACGGCCAACTTGGCAACAAACTGAAGCACATGTAGAGTTAAAAATGTTCTGTCTTAATGTATTAGCAGAAAGTGAAAGCAGATATTATTATAACTTTCATGTCAGTAATGAATTTATGCACTGAAAACATAATTTTACTTTGAAATTTATAGTAGTAAGCGCTACAAATAATATATTGCACTCAATGTCTGATAAATGTTCACATGTTTCTTCCTTACCACTTCTCTGTTTCTTAGTGTCAATGATGTCTTTGTAATGACTCAGTTTCTACATATTTCGCCACTGAAGCTCAAAGAGTCTCAGGTTCACACAGCGAAGAGTCAACATCCCTTAACTTCAAAATGCTTACAGTATTACCAGGATGGATTTCTCTGGATTTATCACTATCACAGTTTTTTCCTCTCTCACAAATACCCAATTTTTAGTCAAAGTCTGTTTTCTACTGTGGTTCACCTTGAAGTACGACTGAATTTTCTCCTTGTAGTTTTGCCAGTATAAACATTGTGAAGAAAAAATTTTGAACTTTCAGTTGGCTGTATGGTCGAAATGAGAAAGGGTTTCTGTTTTCCAATCAAAGACTGAAACATCTTTCCCAAGATGGAAACTTATTCCGAACTGGGATATAACATTATGGAATTCTTCAGGTTGTACCAAAGTCTCAGTTAGAAAACAAAAACTTCAATGTTACCGAAAATCCGGCCCGGCGTGGCGGTAGGAATGAATGGCCTGTGACTGGGAAGGTACACTCGATGTGTTTGACGTTTGGAGACCAAAACAGAAATATCCCAGAAAAAAAATTAAAACGCTATAAAACATACTTTTCTTAAACAATTCGTATTAAAAAGTAAAAAATAATTGTGTTTATGCATGACTAAATAGAAAAGCATGGAGCGCTCTCTCTTATACAGTCACTTCATAAATTCTCCAATTGGTGCGCCCCATGCTTTTCGTTTTAATCATGAATAAATATTTTTTTTTACTTTTTAATACAAATTGTTTAAGAAAAGTATGTCTTTAAAAAGTTTTTTAATTATTTTTTCTGTTATTTCATTATTCGGATACTTTTTCTCAAGTGGATTTTGTCACCTAAATGTGACCTAATGCAGTGTTCTGCAACCAGTCAAATGCAACATCGTTGCGGGATAGTATTTATTTTAGATTAAAGAAGTTCTCAGAAATATATGCAAGTAACAATGGAATATTGTATTGTCACCCGACGTTCGTCGCTGTGCAAAATTTCATCACTGTATGACGTCGGGAAATAAGTTAAATTAACGTTGTAAGATTGGAGGACACGATGAATCATTGTGAATTAAAGAAAAAGCATGTAAAATGGATTCCTCTGCCTTTTTCTAGTGCTTTCAGGTCATTTCTTCAACATTAATGTCATTGTGTCCTGCAATGGTATAGTTCACAGCAGTTTTGAAAATCACAACACGAACACATAACACAGTTGCCTCCTTTGCGTGCAACTTTTATACGCAAACAGCCCATGTACCTGACCTACACCCTAGCAGGAGATGGAGATGACCGGTATTGGAACTCACAGACCGGGTTTGTAACTGACCTGATTTTTTTTAAGATAAAATATGGTACAAGAAAGCCGTTTTTCATTTAGAAAATATTGTCAAAAGTTAGGTAATCGTGAACGATGAAGAAATTCCGTTGCTGAAACAAAATGTCATAAATTTTGGAGACGGCCGATTTTGCAACTAGCAAACTCAATTAATCAATAAGCTCTCAATGCTGATAGGCCAAATATAAGTGTCAAAAAATCATGGGGAGTGTAACAGAAGAAATAATAATATAAAAGATTTCTTGATACGTACATATTAAGTGGGGGAAACACTGTTTTGATCATGAGAATTGAATAAGTTTTGAAAAACTGTGTTTCGCAATACTCATTCAACATGATGCATATGTTTCGCGTAATGTACACTTCGCTCAAGAAATGCCAAAAAAAAAAGTTTAATATAGTTTCATAGTTGAAAAAAAAAATCTTTCTCGTTTATACAAACACTAGGGGGATTTGTTCTATAGATAAATAATAATTATAGATGAGCAAGCTGTGATAGTATCTATCTATGCTAAGGAAACCTGAATCTATTCCCTGTTCTCTGCCCATTGATGCTTAAAACAAAGCTTCAGGGCTGGGTTGCAAGAAAATACTTAAATGTAAAATCTGACTTAAGTCAGACCATCGAGCTGTACATAATACTGGAGTGACTACTTAGTGTTAAAGATAGACGCCAGAGCAAACGTTTAAACTTATTTGTCCACTTCCAGTCTAATCCATTGTAGACCAAATTTTCATTTCTAACTTAGTTTTATACGCTTCTTATCGCTGTGCGGCCCGTTTTTTGATTAAGTAGTCATTCCAGTATTATATAGAGTTCGATGGTCTGCTTAAGACAGATTTTACACTTAAGTATTTTTCTTGCAACCCAGCTCAGGAGAGAGAAAAGTTATTGATTTTGGCTGTTCGTAAATACATCACTCTAAAATATTATAACTACACTAAACTCCATATGGGTACCGGATTCGCGGAAGTGCCGGATTATTGAGAGGGTCGGAAATTACTAGTTTAAACACATAGGGACTATACAGGCTGTGCTTTATTAAATCAAAAGACATATAAAGTATGTACTACACTTTACTGTAAGAAAGTCACAATTTCAAATACGTATGTATAGCATAGCATTGTTTAACATTTTTAACTAACAACATTGTTGCACACGATAATTCGTTATTGTGCGCGTCATTTCTGCTTGAGCTACTACAGGCCGGACTACTGAGAGGCCGTATTAGCGAGAATCTAATGTATTTCTGTGTTCTTCAAACTTAAACAGGATATTTCAAACATAAATGATTACAATGCTCTAGAAAGAGGAAAACAGATTATCTATAATTAAAACGTTAAAAAAGTAAAGATTGCAAATATGCCTTTAACCTCATAAGACCGTTAATGAGATGGTATCGAAACCTTCCCTGAAATTTTGCTAGAGGAATCTACGTTCTATAGAATGGTAATAGACAAAGAATTAGCTGCCCACATGAACTGTAAGGTACCTAAATAGAGGCTAGAATATTGGTCGAAGTGTACAAAAAGTGTAATTTTTATGAATCTATCAACGAAACTCACTTCTTCTTCACTTTAGTCCTGGATTGCATCATTACAACACAGCCGAGTTGTAGCGTCACTTCCCACACCGCAGAACTCGTCGCCAGGAACGTATTTAGAGGATATGGAGCCCCCATATTTTACCGAAAACAAAATAGGGGTTCCATATTAACTACATACGTCCCTGGAAAGGAGTTCTGCGGTGTGGAAAGTAACGCTACAACTAGTCAGTGATTTATTCCACAATTAAAGTAAAATTGAAGTGACTTCAGTTGATTGAATCATAAAAAAAAAAACACTTTTGTACACTTCCATCAATATTCTAGCCCCTATCTCGCTACTTTACAGTTAATATGGGCAGCTATTTTTTTTTCTATAGGCCGTAGATTCTCCTAGCAAAGGGTAAGGTTCAGGGACATTGATTCAGGGTAGGTTTCGATATGATCTCCCTGTCAGTATCAGATAGTATATTACAGATATCGGTCAATATCTATACCTCATGATTTGCTATTTTATCGATGTTGTTACGCGATATTGATCAATATTGAATAGAAAACAATGACCGATTTAATTTTCTTGACATTGCTGATAACGGATATCGACCGCGATAGGGGAGGTCGATATTGATCACTATAGGAAAGCACCCTCCTTCACTGAGATAAATTTACTGTTTTAATAAACAAAATTACGTATATTTTACAGTAGACTTAAAAAATGTGTTCCTGATTACATTTTGTATTCATTCCATTACGTTTCCTATTCTTTCTTCTTGATGAAGACTTGACAATCTTTGCACTTGGGTTCGAACCTGGAACCTTGGGAATTGTAGTCCATGTTTTAGCCACTATCCTACAGAGTCATCTATCGAGAAAGTACGTCAATTATGCACTTCTTCAATTCATACATTGAATGTGATGGCAGATAGTACTTTTATTACAGAATGAATAAGCCAGAAGCATGTAAATTTTTTATACGTAACACCTGTTCGAATGTTTCCATCGATTTCTAGAACACAAACGACGCTCTTCTGAATGATATTGGCGGATGTCGATCGATATCGGGCAATGACATCGTAAGATATTTTAATCTGCAAAGTTTTTATTTTTTTGTGTTTTCTGGTTGACATACTACACGTATTTCAAGTTTCAGGAATACCATTGAATTTTGAAATATCATATCACTCCAATATCCCCCGACATCAATCCAGAAGGGCATGCATGATCTATATCTGCGTTATTGGCATGGTACTGGACCAATAACGTTGTGCTGCTAATAAAATTCCTTTAGAAAAAAACATCAGGATTAAAATAGATATACTTCGGCACTTAACTAAAAGAGAAAGGAACAAACGTACCCGAAAACCAAAACATCATGATGAAGTTCCTTTAGGATAGTATGAAATGTATGTCCCCTTCAACAGATCATAATGAAGTAAAATGGAGAATTTGAAACGTCTCTCGAGCTTTCCATAATCAGTTAAACCTTTATTGTGCATCAGGAAGTAAGGATAAGCAAGAATATTAAAAGATACATCCAGAGATTCCGCCAGGATTTTCAGATTAGGTGGTGGGGTTAAGGCAAAATTTGGAGGGTGTAAGTGGAATTTTGCACTGTTTTTATCGATTTTTGACCGTAAAATATTTAAATTTGGGAGGTGTGCTCGAGAATTGAATTGAATTGAAATGGTCTTTATTGAAGCGGGCGAGGTTCAGCCTATGGCTGCTCTGCCACCTAACCCTTGTCAAAATAAGAGTATGGTTACAATATTACAATAAGAAAAAAAGAGAATAATGCACATTAGCCACTAGTAAAGGCAATACAACAATAATAGAATTACATGAAATACACAATGTTGGTAATATAAGCGAAATACAATATAAAAAAAGAATGATAAAAGAATAATGCACAATAATGATAATAATAAACAATCCTATATACTAAATGCACTCACTTACACACACACACACACATATACAGACACCAAACACACGCATTTTTTTATTGGTGTCAACAGTTACATATCTACGAGGGAGAAAAAAAGACGTTACAAATATATAATGATTCTAATTACACAATACCAATGAGTGAAATTGTCAGGTTGGGTCATAAGAGTTTGAACTTAGTAATTGCTTCCGATGGAGGAAATGTTTGACCATATTTTTGAACGCACTGTAGGAGGTAGAATTTGTAATACTGATTGGCAGGGAGTTCCACGTTCTTGCTGCTGAAACAGAAAATGAACCAGCTGTTTTGCAGAGTCTGAAACGGGGGACATTAAGGGCGTTACTATTACGTGTTGTGTAGTGATGAACAGCTCTACGAGAGTTAAGTTTATTTGCTAGGTAGGGGGGAGATTTATTTTTTAAAAGTTTAAATATTAAACAGCAATAGTGCAAGTTACGTCTCCTTGACATAGTAAGCATATTTTCATTGGTAGTACATGTTCCGATCTATGAAATCCTAGGCTAAATCTTACGCAGGCATTTTGAATTTTTTGTATCGATATTGCCTTACTCAAGGTTAAGCCCGGGCCGTATACTACATCATAGTAATCGAAAAGAGATAGAATAAGGTTACGGACAAGATAGAATTTAGTCTCTTTCGTGAAGTATTCGCGTAGATTATAAAGATACCGCAGGGTTGACAGAGCTTTCGTACACTGGGTGGACACATGAGAGCTCCAGGTAAGATTTTCGTCCATCTGGACTCCTAGATTTCTGACCACCTTGGAATCTGGAATATTTACGTTCATTATGTTCACTTTAATTTCATCAGGAAATATATTCTTCAGGTTATTTTTTGTTCCAATGATCGTGAATGTACATTTTTGTGGGTTAACTAGTAACCCATTACCGACGCACCAATCATTGATAGCTTTCAGATCTTTATTAAGAAGTGTCACTTTTGTATTTAATAGACTGGGTGGAGACGGGATAAATAATTGTGTATCATCAGCATAAGAATGGACTTGAGAATGCTTCAATGTAAGAGGTAGGTCAGAAGAATATATTGATAAAAGTAAAGGACCTAATATTGAACCTTGTGGCACACCAGTATTAATTTTAGCTGGTTCAGATAGTACCAGTGCGGAATTTTGTAACATAACTCTTTGTTCTCTGTTATAGAGATACGACCGGAACCACGAGAGAGTAGACTTCGCTACATTGTAATAATTAAGTTTGGCTAAAAGTAAATCGTGTTGCACTAAATCAAATGCTTTTGTGAGATCAAGCAGAACTAGTACAGTAACATAAGAGGAATTAATTGCTTGTAACATTTCGTCTGTAACTTGTAATAATGCAGTAGTAGTGCTATGGTGCCTGCGAAAACCGAACTGACTAACAGGTAGTAGATTGTGTTTAGTTACATATTTGTACAGTTGCTGATATACAATTTTTTCAATCACTTTCGACAAGATAGGTAATATACTAATAGGCCTTAAGTCCATTATTGTCCATTAGAGATTCCACTATTGTTTTTTTCGGAAGTAGCATAATTTTTGCTTCCTTCCAATGGCTGGGAAAACAACGATTGTTAAAAGAAAAATTTATAATGTGAGTTAATGATGATAGAATAAATGGAAGTGCTAAGTTCAACATTTTTCTTGTACTACCGTCAAGTGCTGCAGCATTCGACTTAATGCTTTTTGCTGCTCTCTCCACTTCGAACTCTTTCACTTGACGTAATGTAAATGGTTCTGACAGGTGGTTAAATTTCAGCCTATTGAAGTAACTCACGTTTCTAGATATAGCTGACTTGTCAGTAATATTTGAATTGGTTACATCAACAAAAAAGTTATTTATTAAATTTGGATCATTTACGTTGCTAGGAAGACAATGGGAAGGGTTTGCCTTGCCCACTCCTAATTTACGGAGCTTATTCCACATAGCTTTTGGGTTACTGCTATTATTAATATGATGGGAGAAATAAGCTACCTTCTCCTGTCTTATAACGGTTGTTGTGAAGTTACGGAGCTGTTTATACTCATCCCAATGTATTTGCAATTTTGTTCGTTTATATTTACGGTGCGCATTATCTCTTAATTTCATTAACAACCTTGTGTTGCTTGAAATGTAAGGTAGTTTGCAGGCTGCTATTTTAGCAGTGGAAATCGGGACATGTTTATCAAATATGTCTATAAGGGACTTCTGTAAAAAATCAACTTTCTCATCGATTGATTCATATGATTTGAGTGCATCCCAGTTAAATGTTCTTGCACTCTGACAAAATTCACGCTCGTCAAAACAAGAGTAATTGCGGTAAGTTGTATATACTGGTTTGCTTCTGCGTGTTTTGATTATGTTTAAGGTTACCGTACTTAAACAGTGATCAGAGCTTCCTATTGGTTAGTACAGTTCGTGCGTAAGCACATTGTTTACGTTATCTGTTATGATCAAATCAAGCAGCGATTCCCCTGATTCAGTTATACGGGTGGGTTTGTTGACAAGTTTAACAAGCTGGTATATATCTAAAATATTCTTTAAATATATGGTTTCCGGGTCCTCTGGAGACATTTGATTACAATTAAGGTCACCAAGCACGAACAAATTATTAACCTGTGAATACATACTCGCTATCAGATCTAGAGCTGACAGCTTGTAGTACGGTGTACTAGGAGATCTGTACGCTCCAATTATTCCTATTCGCGTGGCGTTAATTTTAACAATAGTATTCAGGTACTCAATATGATTCTCACCCAGTGCTAGCGCCGGGTTATATATTTTAATATCTAAATGATTGCAATAATATATGGCAATACCCCCGCCTCGCTTAAGTTGTCGGTCCTCACGGACTACAGTGTAGCCAGCTATATCGAGTGCAGCTGAGGTTATGGATTCGTCTAACCAGGTTTCCGTCATTAGAATAATTTCGTATTGTTGCTTATAAAGAAGCAAGCTAATTTCGTCCATTTTATTTAGCATTGACCGAACATTAGCATGGGCTATTGTAAAATTTGAAGGATGCAGCGACATGATTTATATGGGGAAACGTTTAGTTATACTTAGAGATTGCACGTTCAGGTGTTGTAGCTTTACAACGTGGATCGGTCTGTCTGCATTTTTATGGTAAATAATCATTATTATGACAACTAAGCTACTTCTTGTAATGGTGTCAAACAAATAGTTACAAGGATGCTCTTTCTTCCACTTACCTATGACTTTTTCTTCCAAACAATTGCACTCATTGGCAATCCTGATCCTACTTCTTCTACAAGATATTCTAGGTTGTTCACTGAGTATTATCAAAAAGTAAACAAACACACTAACAAAATCACAACTGACACATTTTGCGCATGTGGTAATCACAAGGTCTATACAAAGCATGTTGTAAAAAAAAAGTAACCTGTATACGTGTACAGTTACTGGAAATAGTAAGTGACAATTTACAATCTACACTACACTTTAATATGACTATACACATATATGCACCAATATACACACAGAAACACACACACACACGAATTAAAAATGCTTAAAGGGTGAAAAAAATATTAATACGGCTTGATTGAATAAAAGAAGTCCAATATGCATTCATGTCAAGGCCTGTAGGTGTTCACTTGACCTTTCTCAGTTCAGCAGTTGATGTGACATAATGTTTTTTGTCATTAAGCTTAACAACCACCTTTCCATCTTCCGTCCATGAATTGCGCCCCCCGAACTTCTTTTTAGCTTCTTGTAAAAGCTGTAGACGGGACTTGCACAAATCTTCATTTATATAGATGCCTTTGTCCACCAGTTTCCTCTTGTTTTTCAACACTTGCATCTTCGTCCTATGGCTAACAAATTTGACAATAACCGCCCTCTTTTTATTACTAGGAGGTCCAGTTCGATGAGATCTACAGATGTCTGTTACCTCCACATTTAATTCCATTATGTTATTAAAAACATCACACACAAGGTTATCCGTATTCTCATTTGCTCGCTCCTGTAATCCAAAAATCCGAATCGAATTTCTTCTTTGATATTGCTCAAATTCAGTCATTTTGTCATCCATTTCCCTCTCCAAGATTTTAACTTTATTTTCAAGGTTGGCAACCTTGCTTTCAAATTCATGAATTTTGTCTATGTTGAAGTTACTGTTTTCTTTAAATGATTGTAGAACTGCTTTTGTGACACGGTCTACAATAAGGTCTGCCAAACACTTTTGAATCAGATCCGTTTTCAGCTGTTCACTAACACACTCGTGAATTGTCGAAAGCAAGTTTTCGCTAATGTCCTTTGCGGATCCACTCAGTTGCTTCCTAGAGTCATTGACCACCGACTGGTGTCCCTCCGGGTTCTTTGAGCGCTCACCCTCTCTCTCTCTCTCTCTCTCTCTCTGGTTGATCTGCGCGGCTTTACCTCTGCAGCTGCAGCTCGTTGTTGCTTCGTGTTCGGAGGCTTTGGCATATTGAGCTTTTTTATGAAGAAAAAATAATAATTACGCACTAAATAATCACTTCACACTCGGGACGTTTTGCTTTTCTTGTGTACAAGGGATTCACGCAGCAGATACTATATTTTAAACGGACTTTACATGTCTTTTTACACCTACACAGCACTTAACTTGTGGACACGACGTTACTGCGGCCTCAGCACGTGATCTGGCAGAATCACTGGGTACATACAATGAGAAGTTTAATCGTTAATAGGTTAAAAACGCGGACTAGCGCTATTTAAAAATTGGTTAGCAACATTAAAGGTGTATTTTTGGCACTAAATTCAAGATAGTTATATTTAGTAAATAGATTACATTAAATATTAGGATCGTGTTTGTTTAGTTCTTATGAGAGTGTTTTACATTTCTCAAGTTTATTTCATTTCTAAATTGTTAATAGACATTGTTTCATAAATGCAAATTTGTATTCTTGGGTCCCTTCCTATCTACAACATAAACAACATGTGTATAGTGAAGGTAAGCACTGGCCTCTACTTTAGTGCGTCTACTACATCTTTGAAATCCGTCAATATTTCTATCATTGCCCCATCAGTTGCTGGAATCGGTCTAACCATTTTCATATTGTTTGATTTTTCTTAACTTTTATTTATGGTATTTAGGCATCTAAGGCTCAGGCCGGTATAGGGGAGGGAAAAGGATTTGGAAACTTCAGACCATCATGACAGGTTTTTCAAGTTTTTTTCCTCAGTCGAACGAGGATGGCACATTCAAAATTTTCCCTGGTCGACCCTTTCCCGAATCCTTTCCCCTCCTCTATCCCGAGCTGAACCTTAGATGCCTCAATACCATAAATAAAATTTTAAAAATTTCAAACATGAAAATGGTTGGTCCGATTCAAGCCGCCCTTGTTGTATATGAATGTGTGTTCACTAAACTTTGAAAGAAATGTAACTCTGTCAGATTTCTTGCTTTGATAGAACAGTAACATTGACAATTCTAGATCACTGTTGTATTCATACTCACCATGGCAATCTTTAACACCCAGGAAAAATATTAAATGTATCTTTTGAACCTTTATCTAATCAACACAACAAGCTACAACCCTATTACAGTTGTAAAATTTACAAAATGTTTGCATAAGGGTATCTAAATATTTTTTTTTTCTTATGTTCATGTTAGATCTAGAATGCAAATGGTTATTATGGTCCAGATCCTACACCAATATGTTCTCTCTGAGAGATTTGAAAAGCTGTGTGCACGGACGTAACTTAGCCCGAGCTTAATGGAAATGACAGTTAGTCCACATACATGATATTAGAACCCACGAACATTATATTACAAGTTCTATGAACAAGTTCAATCCAAACACTAGCTAGTCTATTGTCCATAATCTTCAGATAAAGAGAGCTTAATAATACCTTCTTCAGAATATAAGGTGTGTTTAAACAAGTTAAACAAATCTGTGACAGACAGGGTTTGAAACAGAAATTATCGTTTAAACTGTAAAACAGTCAGTCAGTACACCAAGCAGTTGTGATAAGTGACTTATCATGTATGTTTGCCTGAAAACATGTCTGTGCGTATGGCTGGTCCACGGATGTGATGAATTAGCAACATTTTGTATCCAATGTGTATTTACTTTTATATTTGTAATTGCTCTTGTCGGAAAAATTAATTATGCTGAAAGTTTTTTTATGTACTGAAATATCTTCGTACTCGTCTCCTTTTAAAGAACATTTCTACAGGTAATGTATGTGTGATACAATGTTGGCCGTCTTTGAACCTGATTTTAGATTTCCAAATATATCTCGGTTACTAACAATTATTGCCCGGGATCTGCTCTAATGTATAAAATAATTTGTGCAGATTGTTGTCATCTATATTACGCATTTTCTTTCCATGGGCATGACTCAGAAGTTTATGACAGCCATTAGATTGTCTTTTTAGTTTAAACTCGAAATAGCCAAACATTTCTATATCCTTCAATAAACAATTTGCTTTCTAAAATCGTTCACAAGTACCGACAGGTTTGAGTTATTTATTGAGATATGAGAGGAAGAAAGGGTATGTGACAGTCCACGGACCTGACGTTTCAAGTATTATGGACAATGAAATAAATAGGAAAAAGTACTTTTGGTTTCTTGTTTACATCTCATAATATTTCCCAAACGCTTTTCTATATTTATGAAAGAGAAAAATTAATTTGTTTCACTCTATGAAATATTTACTTGTGTGAAAAAAAAAGTAACCCTTTGTGGAGAACGGCTCAATTATAATGTTCCTCGCCCTTTTTCCAATCAGAGACTAATGTTGCGAACGTGACATTTTAATGAAGGGACCTGAAACTGTAACATCGACACTAAATCTGGGAAAAATACAATTATTGTGAATTATTTTCTGAAGAAATAACAGATCAGTAATGTTGGGTGTTTGCTATTTTTATTTAATTACAACTAAATAAAAAATAGTTACAAATACGTTTCGCTTATTTTATATGCGAACAAAATCTTATTCGTATTTTTCATATTTCATTTTTGATCTTGAACTTACAACTCTTAAGATATTATCTTCAAATATTTTACTTATATTATGAACGCAGCTAATCAATATTACGCAAGTAAAATGACTCCAGCAGTGGTAAACAAAGTCACAATGAAATTGCCAATAGCTCGGTTACTAGTCCCTTTGAGACATGTGCCGAAATTACACATTTCGTCCTGACATGAGCAGGACATTCTAATGTACCCTCCAAAATTTTCTGTTAAAACCATAGAAGTGTCAGAACATCCTCTCTTGATGTATACTGCTGTAAATAAATAAATAACTGAAAATATAGCATGAATGTACACACACAGGATATTTATAAAATATGATGTTAAATTTAAGGGTATATTCCTACAACCGAAACAAGGTACCGAAATGTTGCTATAGGTATCATGACATGTGAAGTAATATACGGACAAATAATGACTTATAGTCACTTGTTCAAAGATGCCTCCTTTAAGGACATTCAGTGAAATGATAACTACAACTAAATTAAACTACGTTAATATCTTACCTTTGCAGGGCGACAGTAACGTTTTAGTTAGCACGTATATTCACGACGGAATTAAACCGAATTCTAATGTGTCCAAAATATCCTACTTTGCACAGCCCTGTGCAAAGATGGTCCCTTTAGTGTACTTTCAAATTAACTAAGTATGTATTAACTGAAGATCGCTACAGAATCATGATCATAAAATTGCCTAGGCTTATCTGTGTTTGAAAATTGAAACAGCAGAAGAAACATATACCAGGTGTATGCATAAGTAGTTTCCGGTTTACCTAAGAGATGGGCCAGCGAAAAGTACGCAGCGTATTCATTTGACATACGTCATTTTGTTCATCTGACATTAAACTACAAACACACACAAGTTGAGTCCGCCAAACACTAGTGTCTTTGTTTTATCGTTCAGTGATCATGTCGAAGTTTGTGCCTAAAAAAGAACACTTGCGGCACGCATTGCTTTTCTTATTTAATCAAACGAAAAAGGCTGTTGAAAGTCATCGTGTGCTGGTAGAAACATATGGTGAACACGCTCGATCGATTAGAACATGTGAGACATGGTTTCGACAATTTAAAAGTGGTGATTTCAATGTGAAAGACAGTGCGCGCTCTGGTAGACCACAAAAGTGCGAAAACGAGCAATTGCAGGTGTTATTGGAGGATGACCCAACTCAAACTCAACAGCAATTGGCAAAAGCCTTTAATGTGTCACAAGAAACAATCAGCAGACGTTTACGAGCAATGGGGAACATCAATAAACTGGGTAAATGGGTCCCACACGATTTGAATGAACGTCAAATGGAAAATCGTAAAGTCACTTGTGAAATGCTGCTTCAACGCCACGAAAGAAAATCCTTTTTGTATCGAATTGTGACGGGTGACGAAAAATGGATTTATTTTGAAAACTCGAAGCGGAAAAAATCGTGGCTTTCACCTGGCGAAGCCGGTCCTTCAACACCAAGGCCAAATCGCTTCGGCAAGTAGACCATGCTTTGTGTCTGGTGGGACCAGAGTAGTATTGTGTATTATGAACTCTTGAAGCCCGGCGAAACCGTTAATGCACAATGCTATCGCCAACAAATGATTAATTTAAATCATGCATTGATCAAAAGACGACCGGAATGGGCCCGAAGACATGGCAAAGTGATTGTGTTACACGACAATACAGCAAAGCCAGGGAAAGACTCCTTGAAATCGCTTGGGTGGGACATCCTTCCGCACCCGCCGTACTCCCCAGACCTGGCGCCATCTGACTATAATCTCTTCGCATCAATGGGGCACGCGCTCGCAGAGCAGCACTTCAGCAATTTCGAAGACGTTGGAAAATGGCTCGACGAATGGTTTGCCGCAAAAGACAAGCAGTTTTTCTGGCATGGTATGCATCAATTACCTGAAAGATGGGCGAAATGTGTAGAAGCCGATGGCCAATATTTTGAATAAAACAAAATTAATTTCCCTTGAAAATTACGTGTTTTCTTTACCACAAAAATCGGCAAAAACTTATGCATACACCTGGTATGTCACAACTGGTAAATCATATTTGTCTTAACATTAATTAAGCATTGCTACAGAAACAATACCATGAGATGGCATAATCAGGAGAAGAGACCTATGTTTGAAAACAGTAGATGAAACCTATAATACGCCGCTATTGGTTTCTAATACAAACACTACATTCACCACTTGATACCATATATCCGAAACAATCATCATGAAGCCACCGTTGACAATTCTTGCACTGAAACTAATCTTTCCGTCCACCGATTTACTGTAATATTCATCACACTTGCCACAGAAATCTGTAACTCTTTTCTACAAATCTTACTGCGAGCTGCGTTCTTCATAATTCCAAACTTTGATTGTTGCCTGGGCTTCTACTTCCCTTTCCTTGCACCTCTTTTTATGTTAACTCCTGTGCCGTTCCAAACTTCAGGTTCATTTCTCATGTTCACTGCGATGTTCGTGTTAATTCCTTGATTTGAAGTCGCCACTGGTTCTGATGTGTGTACAGCCTCTTCCGGAAACTGAAGTGTTATGGAATACCACAGTTAATAATGATTCTAGTAAAATGCTTTATCTTGCAAGATTTCCAAAGTACTATGTTTCTCACAAGCTATTAAGAAACTCCGATTTTGGATTGGACCAGAAATTCAGCTTAAATTTTTCATATGCTTTTGCATTTGTGAACGGTCTGTCCTTATCACATAACACATCTACTCCCTCTCTTGCAGTCCACTTGCATTTGAGACACCCGAATATGAAATAGTCAAATATAGTGGCCAGAGCTGAAAGCAGGTCACTTTGGTGACCCGGTCTGATCAGGAGACTCGACCCAAAATTACGCCCGAAGAACATGATTGAATTGGTTCGAAACTTGACCCGATTGACTCGGAACCAGGGTTTGACCGAAATCACCAGACTGAATTAACTCGGTGGCCCGATGATCGAATTTTGACCTAATTGACCCGGTTACCGGTCTCGTCTTTTTACTAAAATTAGAATCAATCAATATTATATGTAAGAATCCTTGAGATTTGAGATTAGGTATAAGAACTTCATTCTTGGTTGACACCAGGTCAAAAAATCCCCAAATTTCTCCTGGTGACCTTCTCAGATTTTAATGATTTTATTACCGCAAGTAGTATGAGTCAAGTTAGAATGAAATGTAAAACATTACTTTTGTACTCCTTTCCATTCCAGAGGTATATGATGTCAAAGAAAGGTCGAAATCATGATATTTTCTATTCCTGACAGTCCACTTAAATCGTAGAGTTCCAAAACAAATGTATAATTTATGTTACTATTGTCCAAATGACGTGAAATTGTGGCAGGAATACATCAAAGATAAACACTTTCCTCCTACAACTTCAGAAGAGGTATTCTGCGGATAGGTTTGATTGTTGATGAAGCTTTAATTAGTTTAACGATGTTGGCAATGAATGACTAATAAGATTGCATGTGTAACGTAAGAGTTCAGTGAGAACAGTTTCAACATTGTTCCGATATTCCTTCTTTATTTAAAAAATTGTGCATAATACGTCATAGTAGAACAACAATTAGTTTAGTGGTGTTGATAAAGAATAAAAGTATAAAAATATTGTTTCTATAACATGAGGCTAGTGTAGAGATTCATTGCTAAAAGTTTCAACAAATTGTGGATGTTCTAATATTCAAAATCTCATATACATGGTGATCCAACGAAATGTTTCCACCCCTGTTATTTGGTAATCTATTGGTTTGTTTTTAAAAAATCTCGCAATACGTCAACTTTAGATTTGAGGGGAACGAATTACTATGACAAATTTAACCGTCCAGTCCCATTCTCTGCGGTCTAGTTGCAAAACCTTCAATTTTCTTAAGTGACCACATGGATTAAGTACTTTGCATGTTATCGAGTTTTGAACTAACACATGCTACAAATTTAACAGTTGTTAATGACGTTGTAACTGTATTAAACGTTCGAGGTTCCCTCCACCAACCACTGAATTATTTGATTTGTAGAACGTGAAAGTACAAAACTTAATAACACTCAAAGTATTCGCTACATTTCCAAATAAATAGTATTTTTGTAAATAGAAATATAGGAATTTTAAATGATGTATCAGATGACCCATGTTGCCATTTACAGAAAATGAAGGTTTAACTATTAGATCGTAGCTAATGGGGCTATACGTTTCATGTTGATAATAACTAAACTTGATGTCTCTTCCCCCTTATAATGGGTAGGGTAATTCTGGGAGAGTCGCCGCATACAGGATAGACTGCGCACCCCAACCCACCCCCTATAGTTTTGGGAATTGTCAACAGAGTGCAGTCGAATGCGACACGAAGAAGAGCAATAGACTTAAGAGGAAAAATGAAGCGTGGTCGTGTGCGTTTCCTTTTAAACATTGTACGACACATTAACAGATAAATCTGATATTGTTCCTTAATAATTTTTTCACTTTACAGTAAATTCGTATTTGACGGGAAAATACTACATTAATATGAATTTGTGCGGTTTGCAGTAACAGCATGTTCTTTTCAAAATGTTGTCAGTCTAGTTTAGCCATCTTGGTTCTCAAGGTCAACGACTTACGAGGTGCGGCGTCTCACCCAAAGCATACGGGATAGATGCCGCCATGAAATCCGGTACACATACCGCCCTTTTCTCATAAAGGACACACGCCGCACGCAATGAATTAGGCCTATGATTTGAGATGAATTATGAAATATTATTAGTGAAGGTATAAATACGTTATGGTGTCTTTGAAAACAAACTACACTTGTTTATACGTTTGTTATTTTATCCCTATATAATTAGTTGTGGTTATTTTAAACAATAATTATGAAAATAGTAAAAATACATTTTCATCTTAATTTTTATTGACGGCCTAATTGAAAATGCCGATTTGTTACAAAAAAAAAACAGAGGACAGTTGAGACCCAGGGACCCAGACACGTTAAAAGAAGTAATTGCAATGATATTTCATAGTCTAAGTTAATTGGCTTCTTTTTGCTTTTCGTTTTGTTGGCCTATTTTTTAATTCTACTGAAACTGGTTTAAACTTAGCCTATAGCTACTGTCCTGTTTTTCAACTTATATTTTTCAGTTAAAATAGGTGTTGCACATAGTCCATGATTTTTTAACTTTCGCTTCTCCATTACATTGTAACATTGTAGGTACTCTACAGTAGACATTAGACAAATAATAAAAACTAAAATATAAATTCAGGATTTCACACACGAATATAAATGTACATTTGTAACACACTTCAAACACGATTTCTCCAAAAATATTCAATAAAACTAAAAAATAATAACATTTTTATAAATAGAATGAAAGGAGCTTTCAAAGCATGTGTCACTTGATTCATGTTACCCTTTAAGAATATTGAAGGTTTTGCAAGTAGAAGTAGAGAATGGGGCTCCATGGTTAAATTTGTCACAGTAATCCGTCCCCCTCAAATCTAAAGTTGACGTGTTGTGAGACCACTAGATTACGAGATAAGCGAGGGGAACATTTCGTTGGATCGCCATGGTATATTTTTCATCAGGTTTTGAATATTAGAACTGTTTGTTTGTTAGATTTTATTATTCGCAGTAATTTATTTTAGTCAAACCATAACAGAATACTGGTCATATAGTACTTCATTGCGGAGGAACAAAATGGTAAAAGCCATAAGAACATTTCCGCAGTATATTGAGAATAAAGTTGTTTTTCATGTATACAGGCAGTTGTTGAATACAAAAAGCAAGAAGTTTGCGCTCGAAGTCTCAAGATTTAGACATCACTGTATTTTATTTTCAATATGCTGTGGAAATTTTCTAATGGCCCTTACCATTTTGTTCCCCTGAGTTGTTCAGCTCATTAAACATTTAATAACTGAACTTGATATATAAAAACGTCGAACAGTCAGTCGTCATTATCATACCATTTTGTTAAAAAAAAATAGTCGTCAAGGTCACCATCTTCTAGCACTTTCCAAACGTTCCATTACACCATCCGCAATCCATTATTGTGAAGATATAAGCACTTCCAATTTAACGTTTGAGTCTAGAACTAGGTTTAGTTGTTAGAAGGAGTATTTACACTAATTATTATAATTAATAATTCACAATTTGTTGAAACTTTCAGCAATGAATCTCTACACTTGCCTCATGCCATATGAACAATATTTTTGAACTTTTATTGTTTATCAACACCACTAAACGAATCGTTTTTCTACTATGACGTATTATGCACACATTTTTAACATATTTTAAAGATATATAATTTAAATAAAGAAGGAATATCGGAAAAGTGCTGAAACTGTTCTCACTGAACCTCTACTATACCCTTATGTAACAGGTGCAATTTTATTACTGTTATTCATTACCGACATCATTAAACTAACTAAAGTTTCATCAACAAGGGATACAATTTTCTATAATTTTTCGTGTATTTAACAAACACGACCACAGAATATTTCTTCTAAAGTTGTAGGAGGAATGTTTGTGCCTTTGAGGCATTCCTGCCAAAATGCCACATCATTTGGACAATATTAAAAGGAATTTTACTTTGTTTTTGAAACTGAGATTTAAATCGTTAGTCGGAAATAGGAAATATCATGATTTTCGGCCTTTCTTTAACATCATATATCTCTGGAATGGAAAGAAGTACAAAAGTGATGTTTTACATATCTTTCTAACTTGACTCATACTACTTGCGGAAAGAAAAATCATTCAAATCTGTGAAGGTCACTGGAAGATTTTTGAAGTTTGGATGATTAGTGCTGGAATGGCCCTTTTGAGAGCTTTAGAAGATTTTAGTGCTTTTATCCTATTTAATATTTCAAACACAAAATTCTTTCAGAATAGACTTTCCAGCGGGGGGTACTTACACACCATCGGTGGCATTTTTGTTCTTTCTAGGGAAATAAGTCTAATCTTATACGCGATTATTATTGTTAGGAACTTTTACGTGTCGTATTTTTGTACTCTGGGGAGTAACACTCCTGCTCCCGGTCACCGTAGGCAGAAAGACTGTTGAAAACCAACAGTGTCTAATAAGTAATTAATTAAATCTCTGCGTCGCCCTCCGGTTGAGACCGGTCCTATGAATAGACCCGGTCAAAACATTAACACTGTCATTCATGAGTGCCATGAGTGTCGAGGGCCGACTTTGCAAAGAAGGCCGACTTTGACCAAATGACTAAGACTTTTCGGCTTAGCAAAATGCAACCAAATTTGTACTCACGAATTGAGTCGTATGCGCGAACTAACGTCTATGTTACATTTCGCCTGTAAGTTGAAACTTGTCCTCAGTGCGCGGTCATGTGGTAAGATGGAACATAGAATTTTGTTCCATAAATCCAACACAATGTTTAAGCGCACGCTCCTCACAGTAAGCATATGAACATAGATGGTTCAATCAATTAGTTCTGTAATTTATTTTCCTCCAGAAATTTCTGAATACCGAGTCCATTTGTTACAATATCGTAATGTTGCTTTTAGTTTTGTATTGGTAGAGACAATGATACTCGGAAGTAGTTTTAGCCCTCAACCATTTATTTATATAAAATAATAAAGTTAATAAAATTACCGTCCCGTAGAATACTGATTTACAAGTTATTTAAGTATGGGTGGCTACAAAGATTTCTTCTTTGAAGTGATCAGATAGAGATTATGGTAAATAGGAAAACACCAGTTCCTTAGCAAACTGCGTGTCGGGTAGTTGTACCAGTTCCTTGGCAAACTGCGTACAGGAGAAATATTAAGGTAAGAGTACACACCAGTTCTTAGCGAACTACGTGTGCGGATGACACCAATTCCTTAGCAAATTGCGTGTCGGGTAGTTTTACCAGTTCCTTGGCAAACTGCGCACAGAAGAAGTTAGGTTTTATAGCTGAGAGTGCACACCAGTTCCTTAGCGAACTACCTGTGCAGGATAGTACCAGTTCCTTAGCAAACTGCGCACCAGGGATGTTCCAATTCCTTAGCAAACTGAGAACGGATGAAGGAGAGGAGCTGACCACCCGGGGAATAAGTGGCAGCTCTTGCTGCTTGCAGGTCCCTTTTAAAGGTGATTGTAGGGGTGGCTCTTCTTTCTTCTCCTACTATGACTCCAGCTCCCTCTGTCTTCTGTTGTCCGCTCCATCTGGTGCTAGATTGTAGAGTTGCCCGTCGTCTGCTCCATTGTGTGTCATTATATGTTTACATCTTATTCACATGTTTGTTCTATAAACATGCCTGTTTGTTTACTTAATGTCCACGTGCTCCTAATACACGCTGGTCATTACAATATGCTTTAACCAAGCGCAATACATATCAAGGACACATGTGGACAAATTCTTATGTGGTCAAACCCCTGGATGCTGCATCTCCTCAACTCAAATATAGTCCTTGGCCAAACAGATATATTTTACGTCATAACCTGTCGAGGTGTTATTTCATTTATTACGGTAATGGGCCTCATGGGTGTACATGACGTCAAGTCAATGTTGGTTTCTGCTTTCAGTCTAAAGGATTACACTTTTAATTTATGATCGTTCCCTTCAAAAAACTTTCTACACTATGGTTAACAAAGGTTTAACGACATAAATGCTATTCAATGTTTAAACCTTTGCCCGAAACCTGAATGTTATTTATCCACTGGACCACAAAATATATATTTTTTTTAAACAGTAACATTTTATCTCTTTTTGGGGGGTCTCAACGTACATCACATTTTAATATTTTATTTTAATATGTAACTGAATGTGTACAAAGTCTGAGTGTAATTGAAGACCTTAATTGCAAAACATATAAGTCCACTTTCCTCGTGTTTTCAATTTTTGATTCGTCGGCATCTATGTTCCAAGAACTATCCACATGCACAATATCACATCCTAACTCCAACTCAAAACCCTTTTGTAATACAAAATAATTTTAGCTGAATTGAATAACATCCCAAGTCCTTGGACTGCTTTTTGTTCCTCCTGAAAAAAATACTCCGGTGGACTTAGAATGTTTTGCAATTCAGGTCTTCAGTTACACTTTATTATGTACTATCAATTCAAAATCAACAAAGGAAAAGAACTGAATGATACCTACTAGTTTTCGATGCTGTTCTGAAACATTTGTAAGCCATAGTATTATTTTGAAATAAATAAATGAGTATTTGTAAGTAGACTAATAAAGAATTTTATTTGAATTTGAATTTAATTTTAAGGCCTCTAGGAAACTTTGGCGCAGGCCGTAAAGAATTTTGTCACAAGTCATCTATACTTGATACCTTACAAATTTTCATCTCGATGTAAATATATTTAACTTGTTATATTGTAAAACAATCGTGAGACCACTTCTTTCGTTTCCTAAAACAATAACATTTTACATGGCTGATTTATGTTATCATTATTTCAACTGTAATATTCTCGTTAAAAATGGAATGATCTTTACAAAATCTTAAATTAACCTGCATGGTGCGTAGGGTATTTCAGGATATTAGTGCATACAAAATAAAACAGCTATATCTGTCGAAGTTTCAAGTATATTGTGATGAAAATACGAACGAATGTGCAACATTATCTCAATTATTTGTTTATTCGATAAAATCGTCTTGGACACAAGGAACTGAAGCTATGACATGTGCGAATTAAGTGGTCCCTATTCATTTCGGATCTTACCTGGGCAATTGCGGAATGTAGAGAAGCGGTGCTTCTTTAGTAATGTTTACTAGTTTCATGTTCAAAAATCTTATACACATATTAGTCCATGGGATTTAAATCGAGTGAGTTCGGACGCTGCATAGTTGGTATCATATAATTGTGGAAAATTTAGGACAGCCAGCATTAAGTAATATTCTGCATTGATCAACTTAGAACGAGAACTCATATATATTCTTGCAAGGGAGCTAAGGAGTACATACAGATGCTTATCAGAATAATGGAAACACCTGTAGTTGGCAACACGTCAGATGTATGGGTTGGCAGTGGTGTCATGGCGACCGCAGCGCCGGACTGTTGGTGGTGGTGTGTTAGGTCGGTCTCCATACTACGTCAGGCGTCGTGGAACAGGAGTGTGCAGTGGTTGCAGCAGACGGAGGTAGTGTAAAATGGGAGACCCCTCAGAGTTTCAAAGAGGGCAAATTGTTGGTGCGCGGTTATGTGGAGTGAGTGTGACGGCAGTGGCTAGTGTGTTAGGTGTGTCGCCAGGGACAGTGTCGAAGGTGATGACGGCCTACACAACACACGGGAAAACCACATCGGGGAAGCGGAACAGTGGGCGGAAGAAAAGCATTAGTGACAGGGCACGCCGGGTATTAAAGCGCATTGTCACGCGGAACCGTCGTGCCACTGCGGCGCAAGTGACGGAGGAACTCAATCAGCACCTCCCCCAACCTGTTTCGACAATCACAGTCCGCCGCGAATTACTTGACATGAACTTACGGGGTCGTGTTGCACGGGCCAAACCTCTCATCAGGGACCAGAACGCTTTAGCACGCCGCAAATGGTGCCGCGACCATGCAACTTGGACCGTTGACGACTGGAAACGTGTGGTATGGTCGGATGAGTCACCATTCACCCTATTCCAAACCACGGGCCGTGTTTATGTGTGGAGAACGCCCAAAGAAGCGTATGATCTGCAGTGTCTCCGCCCAACTGTGAAACATGGCGGCGGCACGGTGATGCTGTGGGCCGCAATATCATGGTTTTCATTGAGTCCTGTGGTCACACTTCGCGGACGCATCACTGCCAACGATTATGTCGCAATTTTAGGAGACCACTTGCATCCTTTTTTCCGGATGTTGTTCCCGGACAATGACGCCATATTCCAGGATGATAATGCACCCATTCACACAGCTGGAGTTGTTGCAGCGTGGTTTGAGGAACATCGGGATGAAGTTCAACACCTCCCCTGGCCCGCCCAATCCCCAGATCTCAACATAATTGAACATCTGTGGTCCATCTTGGAAACACGACTCCGGCGACGATTTCCACCTCCACCCTCTCTCACAGAACTGGCCGATGCCCTGCACGAGAAATGGTGTAATATTCCACTTGCTACCATTCACGACCTCTATGCCTCCATCCCACGTCGCATCAAGGCTGTTCTGAAGGCGAAAGGTGGCCCGACACCATATTAATCTGGTAAGTTGCACTTTCGTTCAGGTGTTTCCATTATTCTGATAAGCATCTGTATCTCATTTCCTCACTTGTCCTACGCACCTTGTGACTTGGTAATTCGTAAAAAAAATAATCAAAATCTGTCATGAACCTATTTGGTATTATGGCTCTAAATCTGAACTGAATTAAATATATAACTATATAACCTCAGGCAGGGGTATTGACAAAATTGCTCCAAAATTAGTTCGTTTTTTTTGTTTTGTTTTTTATTTATCCTATAACCGGTGCCCGTATAGAAATTTTAAGAGTACAAAATAAAGACAGTATTTTCTTCTTCTGAGTCATTATTACCAGTTTTCACCTAGAAGGAACAGTTACAAAGTTATCACCGGTTTTAAAGTAGTAACTTTCAACCCTTAACAGGAAAACTAATTTAAAACAGAGATGTTTTAATATCAGGGTGAGAGAGAAGTCTGGAAACTCCCTGGTAAGTCGAAAAATGGTTGGAAAGAGAGAGATCAAATATTGGGTATCTTTGATGCGGGGATGAGCTCCATGGCGGCCATCTTGAAATCTGCCATCTTGGATTTATGTTGAGAATTTTAAATGAAAAGGACATCACGTAACATATCGTTTCAGGCTAGCTCGTTCCCAGAAATTCAAATGTGAAGTCGTTTTTTACCTACGTGTGTTTGTTTAGGAGAAAGGGACTATTTGGCTTGGGATTTTGAGAAATGGTTTGTCATTCTGTCATTGCAGGTGATTCAGCATGGTGCTAATCCTTAAGGCTAGTGCATAAAAAAATAACGCAACGCAATAATAGAAACAATGTATTAGAATCTGTCGGTTCACATATTCTTTTTACGTAATGGATCGTTAAGCATTTACTTAAGTGAAGTTACGTTACGGTAAGTACACATTGCGTTAATATTTTTATGCACTAGCCCTTAATAAAGGGATTGAGATTATGCTGGTAGGTGGTGGTCGCAGTACCAGGCTGATTGCAGCTGAGTTCGCAGAAAGCAGACAGAGCACACGCAACTCACAATATTGAAGAAATGTGTGAAGATGGGATGTGTGCGCAACAGGAGACGTAGTGGACAACCAGGGACTGCAATCGTCCAGAACACGGCAAAGGCACTTGTGGCAACCATTATGAGGAGCCCTATAATCAGAGCCAGAACGGAACATTAATACGGTAAACAGAATCACTGTTATTGGTCTTCTGTAGAAAGGCCATGGCGCGGTCTGGAATATGAAGCACACGAATTGTGCGGTCTGTGTTCATCCATGGAAAGTTGACTGGTGAACAATATCTACACATCCTTTGCGAGAGCAACGTTTGACTTCAGCCCGTTACAAATATATTGTTAAGGTCCTGCTAGTTAAAACAAATAAACATCCATGCCCCTGCCGGGATTTGAACTCGTGACCTTCGAGTCGTTGTCCTAAAATCCCAGACCACACGGCTGCCTGGTCGGCTGAAGATAACAGTATTACAAATGTTTCTGTTACGTGAGTGACATTTCAGTCTATCAAAGGTGACTCAGCAACTTCTGAAGTAACAAATTGTTCCTTGTGATGACAAGAATACAAAGTAAATTGAAGTCTTGAAGTAAATAAAGCACATACTAGAAAAAAAAACAGTATTTAAAATTTTAATTCCATATGAAACAACACGTCTCACCATTTATAAACACCCAATAGAAGGACTAAGCAACGTGTATGGACCTTGATTCTTATATATGATATAGGTCTAACATTATATTGTTACTGTAAAAACGCAATTTTCACAAACATGGTGCTCAATGCCTAATTCACTTCAAGTTTTCAATTGTAGTTTTCATTAAAGATACCATATTTTTTTTCTGTATATTTCATATTTAAACTCTGTTAAATAGTATCTTCTTTCTCAATTCTTGTGTGTCATTTCGTGTTTCACTCACTGACGTGTGGCTATTTGTAATTTTAATCTTCAGTCAAATTGTTCAGTACAGTATTTTTCTGTAACTTTCTTTCACAATTAACACTTAAACATTGTACTACATAAATGCATTGTATTCGTCCTAAATACATTCTCTCATAATTATGCTATCTTTTATGCTCCTCAATTTGTGTTTACCGACCCATCTCCAGCGGTCGAGGTGGTAACGCCATAGACTTCGGATCGGCAGACGTATGGGTTTGAACCTCAAGACTGTCCTCACTGGGCTTTTTCAGGGTTTCCTTCAGTTTCACCAGGCGACTACCGGTATGGTGCCTTAAGTCGTCGGTGAAGAGTAGAAGTGGCATATCTTCATTTCTGTGATTTTCAACTTTCCGTTCAGCATTGTATCTTGTGTGTTATTTGAGTTTCAGGTCTTCATATCTCCGAGGTACAAAATTTTGACAGGTGACAGAGCGTAGACGTAGACGCTTAAAGGCCTCAAATAAATCCAAATTGTGTTTCTGTACTTACCTTTTAATTTAGAAACTATTGTACCTATTTTTCTTTTTAAGTTACACAGATTACAGTTTAAATTTCATATTGTTTCCTAATAATTCCATGGACTTGTCAGCTTTGTACTTTTTAGTTGCTACGGATGTTTCTCTCTAGCCCGAAATGTGTTTATTGATAACTCCAGGATATGAGTTATTGTCAAATATAAGTTTAATCTTTCTCTCTCTATGCCTGTTTATTGTTGTACAAAATAAATACAGGAGAATATCGCTTATGATATTCCACATAACTAGTATTTTTTTCGTAGTCCTGTCTAGACTAACTAGGGAATGACCAGATCGCTGACCCTGGGATTTTGATCAAATTTGGTAGACATGAAGCCCAATAGCCTATCAGATATTATTTTGATCTGTAAAATTTGGTCCGAGGATGGGCACTCGGGGCAAAGGTACGCCACTTTCGATTTTTACATGTGAAGTCATTAGCCCACCCTCGACCTAAAGTTTTCAGGTCACAATAATCTTTGATATTCGGCTACGTGTCTGCCAAGTTTAGTCAAAGTCCCAGAGTCAGCGGTCTGGTCAGTCCCAAGTAAGTTACAAGATTCATTTTCGCTTTCTTTATTGCTCCCGTTGACCCTACAAAGAAGCTTCCTTTTATGTCTTCGACAGCTCAGTTTGTGGAATATATATTTTTAGGACCCAAAGGTGTTCGTTTTTGAGGGGTTTTACTATATTATAATACAGTAAAATACGTTAAATTAGACCCATGCAATGCAGCTGTCTGTTTCTTGGACTGACATTCTCAATTATTTATTTCCTTACCTGAACCAGTTGCTGTGAAAATAGTATCTATATAACAATATTGATATTCTTCACATTCCGTTCCATTTATTGCGGTTACATTGTCACGACAAAATGATCCTTTTTGATCTCCAAAATGGTCCTCGGAAGCTGGCTCACCGCCCACTATAATTTCCCGAATGTACCAATCATCCCATTTACAATAATAACAAGCGCCTGCAAATAAATAAAGTTTAAAATAAGTAAAACGATATCATAGCAGTAAGGGTGCGAAGTAGTTCGGAAGTGCGAAGTCAGTTCCAGAATTTCTTCGATTCCCGAATTCGAACATTTCGACTTTCGAAATTCCAATGTTCCGAAATTCCGGAATTATGACGCACTGTGGAGGAAAGTGTGTAAAAGATATTAAAGTCATCAACCCAAGTTTTCAAGCACGGTTTTTGACACTGAAATACCTATTTATAGATTAGTGTTCTATTTACTATTGGTGAATAGAGACCATGTTAGCGGCATATTATTTTGATTAGAAAAATCATGTTTTTTAAACTTAATTTTATGCAAAATGTTTTGAAGCGCATATGACAGCACTGGTTGGGAGCGGAAACATGGGGTCAAACGTACCGGGATGATGGCAAATGACAGAGTAAGCAGTGTGAGAGACGGATTCTGAGTTCGACAATGCAGCAATCCCGAGCCAGAGCCCGCCGAAACTGCGATGGAATATGACACACTAGCGAGAACTAGAGAACGAAGTGTCGGAGAAAGGTCGGGTCAAAGGAACAATTACAGTATGTGACCTGTAGATGCGATTCATGCACACATCGATGCTGAACAGTAGCGGCGCATGCGAAGAAACACAGCAATGTACTGTATTACTAGCGGAGCGTTGGGAAAAGTGCCAGGGAGACATGCCAGTGCGACAAGATGCCAGCAGACACGTGACAGCTCTTTTCCGGCGTCACGAACGCGGTATACAGTGTGGATGTTGACAGGGGTGTGGCAGAATGTGGGATCGCAAAGCCCGTAAATCACCGAAGTGTCAGAGCGCTCCTAATAAGCAGAATCCTTGGAGCACGTAATACGTACAGCATACATGCCAACGGAGTGGGTAGAAGGTCAGGTACAACAATCGTACAGTGGGTGTGGTAATGCAGGACGACACATACTAACGCTAGACAAGACTGCACATGATACTGTTAGGACGAGAACACAATGAGCAAATGTACTTACATTCACAGCAGCTGCTCAAAATGGCGTCCCTGGGATGCGATGCAGGTATGGCATCGCCGTAATAGGTTTTGGCGCATCCGCTCGAAGATGCCTGGGTTGGTGCGAATTATCTCACAGGCAGCGAGGATGCGAGCAAGGAGGATTTCTTCGTTCTGGACATTTGTGTCGTAGACGAGCGCTTTTACATAACCCCACAAAAAGAAATCAATGGGGTTCAGATCAGGGGAGCGTGCCGGCCAAGCAATCGGACCGCCCCTTCCGATCCACCTATGCGGGAAGGTATCGTCAAGGCACTGACGCGCAGCTGCTCCAAAGTGTGCTGGGGCCCCGTCATGCTGAAACCACATACTTGCACGAACATTAAGAGGTACATCTTCTACGAATGCATGGAGTGTTTCGCGCAGGAACACTGCATACACTGGTGCTATTAAGCGAGGCGATAAGAGATATGGTTTTTTCAGCTGGTCACCTACGATGCCTGCCCAGATATTTACCGCAAATCGCTGTTGATGTCCATGCACAATGGTACCATGCGAATTTGCGTCGGCCCACACATGACTATTCCGGGTATTGAATACACCCTCTCGCATGAAATAGGCCTCATCTGTGAAGAGTATAGCGGCAAGAAACTGCGGGTCTTGCAAACAGCGCTGCATTAGCGTTTCACTAAACACCACACAGTGTGCGAAGTCTGTAGGATGCAGGTCTTGCACTTTCTGTGGATGATAGGGGTGTAGATGTTGTTCACGGAGTACTCACCACAAAGTAGTGTGATCAACCCCCACTTCTTGTGCTAATGTTCTAGTGCTGCTCGACGGGTGTTCTGTCACACACTCAAGAACCTCTTCTTCAAGGTCGGGAGTCCTGGTTGTTCGTCGCCTGCCGCAGTCGTGACTGACTGGGCGCAAGTTTCCCGTAAATGCCGAAACAGTCTCGGAAACATGGTGTACTTTGGATGGCGCCTGTCTGGATACCTGGTGCGATACAACCTTGCAGCTGCACGACTGTTTCAATTCGCTCGCCCATACACAAACACCATATCTGCTAGTTCTTCCAACGTGAACGCCATTTCACTCCCGCACTATGCCCTCTCCAGACCACCAGCGCAGACAACGCACAGGTACTGATACTGAGCGACTAACCACGGAATAGTAACACGCCGTCTGCAGGTTCGGGAAGGAAACAAGTCACCTGCACAACGATGACGTACATTACCGCCGAGTCGTGATACAGAGGGCGTACAGCGACAGAGTCTCGTGTTGTTTCCTCTGTTTGTGTGCAGCCACCAACGTACGTAACGTATGATATCAACGCAATGACAGGTGTCGAATGCCGCTTGTAATACAACACGTGTTGTTTGTGGGTTCGGCAATAGGGCTTTCAGGAAACAATGTATGGACGCTGTCGTGTGGAGCATTGTACGTGCCCCAGCGTTGCGACAGCTTCATGCTACGCAACGTGCGGCTCTTGCAATTCGCACTACGGATCCGTCTCTCACATTGCTTACTCTGTCATTTCCCATCATCCCGGTACGTTTGACCCCATGTTTCCGCTCCGAACCAGTGCTGTCATATGCGGCCCCCCTTGCGCCCCCACTGTTCCGCATTGATGTGTGCATGAATCGACTCTACAGGGCACATACTGCAATCGTCCCTTTGACCCGATCTTTCTCCGATACTTATCTCGTTCTATTCATTTTTGTTCTACTTTGGTCCATTTTCGGCGGGCTATATAGCTCAGCACTGACGCATTTTCGGATCACAACTTCTTCGCTTAAATCACGTCTTTTGTCATTCTCCATCATCCCCTGAAGTTTGACCCACCATTAAAGATACACCCTGTATATATATACAGGGTGTCCATAAAGTCCGTTGCCACCCCATGTATCTTCGAAACGACAGCGAATATGAGCAAACGCAAAAACACGTATTTGATTATTTTGAGGAGCTTGGATTTTGAGCTATAAAAGTTCCACCCCAGACCCCCCGAAATTGGGGTACGGGGGGGTCAACACGAAAATTTCAAATGGCAAAGGGGGTCGAGTAATATATCGTTTGAAAGGTCTCGACAAAATAAATATTTTGCCGAAAGTTTCAAGTCGCTATGTTGACCCCATCCAAAATGGCGGCGGTCACATTTCGTGTCCATAAAGTCCGTTGCCACCCCGTGTATCTTCGAAACGACTGCGAATATGAGCAAACGCAAAAACACGTCCTTCATTATTTGAATTGGCGAACATTTTTAGCTATGAAGGTCCACTTCGTGTACCCTAGGGCGAGTAAACGTAGGTCAGGGTCTACGTAAAATTGTCAAAGGACAAGTGATACCTAGTGTCAACGGGTTTGATACAAGAAATAATTTGGGAAATCCTGAAAAATTCAAATTGTTTGATATTCCAAATGGCAGTAAGATGAACGTTCTAAAATGAAACTTCTATTCCTCACTCAGTCAGCAAGAGGTCTAGAAGTTACTCTTCACAGCAAAATCTGTATCTAACTGTTGTCGTCATGATTCTTTTTGAAGTTCTAACATACCCAAAAGTAAGCTGCTATGTTAGTCAAATAGTCTTGTAATGCTAGGAACATTTCGAAACATTTTCTTTTTCTTTAATTTTCTTTATGAGTGTTTGCTGATAGATGTAAAGTGTCAGTGTTGTGAAGAGGTTCCAAATTGCTGACAATAAGTTTTCCAGCATGTTTCTACGTACATATGCCTTAACCACTAAATAGTTTCTACATGTTGAGCCTATAAATAAGTAACTTCACCGCGTGTATCTCCGAAACTTTCATCAGCAATGTGTAACTGGAAAGACACCATTTAGAGGTTAAGGCATATGTACGTAGGAATAAGCTGGAAAACACATTATCAGCAATTTGGAACCTCTTCACAACATTCACAATTTACATTCATCAGCAACCTCTCATAAAGAAAATTTTAAAAAATAAGATGTTTCGAAATGTTCCTAGCAATACAAAACTATGGACTAATATAGCAGCATACTTGTGGATACGCTAGAACATCGAAAAGAATCATAACAACAACAGTTAGGTACAGTAACTTCTAGACCTCTTGATGTCTGAGTAAAGAATAGAAGTTTCGTTTTATAACTTTCATCTTACAGCCATTTGGAATATGGAACAATTTAAAATTCTAAGGTTCCCCAAATTATTACTTGTGTCAAACCCGTTGACACTAGGTATCACTCGACCACTTTTGTCATTTGGCATTTTCACGTACACACTGAACTCCGTTTACCGTGAACTCCCTGGGGGACACGGAGTGGAACTTTATAGCTCAAAATGTTAACCCCTTAAAATAATGAAGGACGTGTTCTTGCGTTTTTTATATTACCAGTCGTTTTGAAGATACACGGGGTGGCAACGGACTTTATGGACACGAAATGTGACAGCCGCCATTTTGGATGGGGTCAACATAGCGACTTGAAACTTTCGGCAAAATATTTATTTTGTCAAGACCTTTCAAACGATATATTACTCGACCCCCTTTGCCATTTGAAATTTTCGAGTTGACCCCAATTTCGGGGGGTATGGGGTGGAACTTTTATAGCTCAAAATTCAAGCCCCTCAAAATAATCAAATACGTGTTTTTGCGTTTGCTCATATTCGCAGTCGTTTCGAAGATACACGGGGTGGCAACGGACTGTATGGACACCCTGTATATATATATATATAAACATATCTAAGAAATGGATGAGTGTTATAGTTACAATTTTACCTCATCATATTCTCTCTAATATGCCACAAAGGGCACCCACCAGGGGGCAGGGGAGCGCTTGACCCCCCCCCCCTCATCCAGGCAAAATTATACTTTGTAAGTTAGAAAACAAAAATAAAATGTTTATATGTTCTTGTTACATTTTATTTTTTATTTTAATTTTTATTGTCAGCACAACAGACTTTATAGCCCAATTAGAGTGGATATTTACAATACTCATTTACAGACATTTTTATTAAAATATTTCTAAATACTTTTGAAGACATATCACATATATCCATTTTGATCCAAGTCTTACACATTTCTATGTAGGTAATACATATTCTCCAGATTGGTGATTTCTTCTCTATTTTGTCCTTGCCTTTTTGTAGTGAAAGAGACCAGTGTTGTTTACACGAGTTTTTAATGATGGGACACGAAGCTGTAACAATGATACTAAGTCAGTAAGCCATTTTGAATTACTTTCCTCAGAAATAACAAATCAGAAATGCTATCTATGCTTTGCTCTAATAAGCAGGAGCATAGTACATTTTCTCTCTTCTCATTCTTATTACAAATCCTAGCATTTTAAAAGCTTCATTTGTAACATTTGTTATATGGCTGTTAAACTTTAATTTCAAATCACCAAGATCTTTAACTACGTCGGGCTTACTTAATGCATACTTATGAATTTAATAATTAAATCAATAGATCGTTTTATTTCTACTGAATGATAAAACTTCGTACTGATTGGAAGTAGGTTGATAGCGCACCAGTTAGTAATGTTATCTAAACTATCCTGTACTTTTATGGCATTTTCCATGGAATTAAGTTTAGCGTATATCGATATTTTGAGGTCATCCGCAAACAGCACTTTTTCACTATCCGGTATGAATTCCGGTACGTCGTTAATGAACAAGAGGCATAACAACGGTTCAAGATTCGAGCCTTGCTGGACTACTGACGGTGCTGTATATTCATCAGATTTGATTTTTTTAAATACAACAGACTGTCTGCAATTAGTTGGAAAAGAGCACATGAATTTAATTAAGGATGGAGAGAAGTTATAGTGATTTAATTTACCTAGTAATACATTGTGATTAACTCTGTCAAACACCTTTTCAAAACCAATAAAAATCACATCGACTTGCTTTCCTTCATCCGACGAATTTGCAATAAAATCGGTAAACATTACAAGGTTTGTAACCTTGGATATTTGTGAAACAAAGCTACTTTGTTTTGTTGAGATAACTGGCTTCACATGATTAATAATTCGCTAATATACAATCTGTTTAAAGACATTTACAAAGACAGGTAAGATTGCTATAGGCCTGGGGTTGGCAAATTCTCGTCTGTCGTTTGTTTTAGGTATAGGACAAATTAAAGCAGATTTCCATTTTTTTTTAGGAAAAATACGTTTTTACTGTCAAATTGAACGCAATCAATAGGGGATATTTAAATATATCAACAATCCTTCGACCATATAGGAGGGTATGCCATAAGATCTAACTATAGTTTTGGATTTTACATTCTTCATACCCTTTTGTGCTTCATTCAACTGTATATAATCAAGGGATAGTATTCCAATTTCTTCGTAACCCCTAGAATTACTATCAAAATTACTGAACAGTTGAGAAGACGATACAAATGCTGATTGGAAATACTGTGTAAACGTATTTGCCATTTCTTCATTGTTACACAAATCCCGACCTTCAAGTTTTAATATATTTGGGGAAGATGTATTTTGTTTTTGTTTTTTAATATTTTCACAGTTGACCTGGATCGTTATTGATGTTATTTTCAGAATTTAATAGAAATTTCTTATAGGCTATTTTTATGTCTTTCTTGACTTCCCTACGCAATAGAAAAAAAAATTCTGATAGTAGGGGTTGGAATTTTCAATTTTGTGTGTAGACTTTTTATGATAAATTGTTTTAACCTTGAGTTTCCTAATAACGTCTTTAGTGAACTAGCACGGATACTTTGGGACAGAGTTTCTTTTGAAGGGGACACATTTGACAAATATTTCATAAATAATATCATAAAGTTGAGTAACTCATTAACATTATTATATTATTTAAGCATTTCCAATCAACTTCCAGTATACTTTAATACTTTAAGATATGTTTAATATACTTCATGACATGGCTCTTTTCAAGTTTTTGCGCCCTTAATTTAGTAAATATTGTCGTGATTTACCTGTTGATAACTTTAAGTAAATCATAGAAAAACTGTCGCTTCGTCCTTGTCTCCTCTGAAAATCACAACATGGACGCCCTTGTATGTCACCAAAACAATATAGCAGTTGTGTGAATTACCTTAATCGTGTAATCCCGTCTATCCTCATTCAAAGCTTGGTACCGAACAGTCGTAACTTTGATGGTAGATCGTTGGCTTCGCATTCAGGAGGTCCTGCGTTAGATATCAGCTACCAACTCCTAAGTTTTTCCAGGGTTTTCCTGTCATGCCAGGCAAAGGCCAGGATTGTACCTTTAACGTAGGCCCTGGCTGACCACCCACATCCTTTCCGCTACTATTATCCATGCCTGAGCCTTAGATACCTAAAGACCATCAATAAATTCAAATTTAATTAACTTTTGTATCCAGACCCAGTAACCGACCGAGGTGGTCGTGTGGTCTGAGGCGTTCAATCAGTGTCTCCAAGGTTGAGTTCGAATCCCATCTTGGGCATGGACTTTTGTATTTGCTTTCAACTTAGTTCTAAGGTGTCATAGTTATAACCGAAAAACCCGTATGAATCAACCGTTAAATAAAAAGTGAGACAATGGTTAGAGTACCAGACTCACAAACGAATCGGCATTTGGAAGGTACAAGAATTCGAGTCCTGCTACCAGCCATACTTACAGATGTTCTCCAGGTTTCAGGGAGATGATGGTTCAGTTTCCAAAGAAAAAACTTGGTAAACAGTAGTTGTTTTGGTTGAGCCAGCGTTGAGATAATGACGTTCGGTTGACAGAAGGTTAAGTGCGTTGTTGGAACACGAGGCAAGTAAACCCAATTACAACATTCAGCCTATGTCTGAAGGTTGGCTTAGACTACCATAAAATCTCACAAAATTTCACGGAAAACTCTTCGAATCCGAACAATAGTGAAAAGTTTAACGATGGTATTATAGCTATTAGAGCCGACCAGGTAGCCCCGCGGTCTAAGGCGTTAGGCCAGCGACTCGAAGGTCCCGGGTTCAAATCCCGGCCGGGGACATGGATGTTTGTGATTGTTGATTTTAACTAGATGATCGTGACGGGCCGAAGTCAAAAGTTACTAGAGTGGCCCATACAATAGTAAGTTTACCAAGTTTTTTTAGAGCTATTACAAGCACATTATCTTATTGACATAGTCTGCCCATGCAGTAATTTACAAAACCTAAACAATGGTTATAATAGGGAATTCCTCATTGTACTAAGTGGATTCTGGAACCCTGATTGAACCCACGAAAAAAAGTTGATAATTTATTGTCTAATGTTCTATAGCCACGTCCTTTTATAATCCTTCCAACAATCACTTATGATATCGAGTTGTTAATAATAGAAACCATTAGTAGGTCCAAAGCAGTTATCAAAAGCAACACAAAAGATACATTTTCCAGAATCTCTATGTATCATTCCGAGAACGGATTCACCTTAAGCAAAGTTTGAATTTAATTTATTTATGACCTTCAGACAACGTTGGTTCAGGTCGTCTTCAAAGAAGTTTCCCTGGTACTACTTACGTTTCCTAAATTTACATTCAGTTATTTTTACGACTTTTCTAGCCATTTGGCTAGCACTTTCATTGTAATTCACAATACTTTCTTTCACAAATTGATCCCAATACAAGAGTACAAATGATATAAATGATACGTGAATGACCTTGCACTGACTTGTAAATAAATACTCCTACAGTTAGCTAAACTTAAATTAGTTACTTTAAGTTTTGAATTTGAATTTATTTCATATTTAAGGCCTTCACGTACCTTTGGCTCAAGTCGACTTTAAGTCATCAGCAATAATATTGGGTTAGATTTGATCAGGTTATTATAGTAGCCGAGAGAGTATCTAAAATACATTCAAACCTTACCTAATATTCACTTCTTTGACCAGTCCGAGAAATTATGTAAAGTACAGCCGTAAGTAGTAGCACTTCTGCAAGATGTAAGTGAATTTGTTAAATAACAAGCTGAAACGAATGGAATTTCGAGTCATGTGACCATTTTGTGCTGTCAAAAGAGTCGGCAGTCTTGCTTAGATGTCATAAGAGCTACTAATTTAGACACTACTCGAAACTGTTCGACCAGTGAAAATATCAGATGGACTTTAGAAATTGCCCCAGATGAGAAATCAATAGCTAATTTAAGTTTAGCTAAACTACTATAAGCGACTTCCTAGCCTTGATACTCTTGAACGATCCGGGGAAGAATCTAAAGTTTAGCAAAAATGTGTGATGTTACGTCCTAAGCGAGCTAAACTTTAGTCAGTTCCATTATTTGTACTTTGAACTAGTCACGTGTTAATTTCTGATTACGTAAGATTAGTTTAAGCCATTATTGTATCCGTGTGCGATTGGTTATGGATAAATTTTACTTTACGTACCCTATAAAATGTAAAATTTACACGAGAAATGTAATCTTTGCAAAGTGTTGAAACGCAAAATACAACAAAGTTTCGAGTCATTGAAGTATGAAATAATAGTGAAAGAACGGCAGGTACGAGCGACTATTTAGGTGCATCCGTGTTCAGGACAAGAAGAACATGAGCGTGTTAAGGTGATATATAGCGCGTATAAGAAAAAAATATCTAACCTTTTTTTAAAACCCATCTCTGCTTGCGGTAGCTCGCTAAACATAACGTTATTGATTGTGTACCAAATACGTGTGGTTCATAACACGAAGTGACGCATTAGTATTCCTCCACCTACGCCATATTGGCCTGTCATGAACAAATCGAGTACGTATTTAAGGAGATAATAATGACACAAGGCTTTTCATAACACTTTTGGATTGTTGGCTGTTGCTACTTGTGGGGTCTCTTTAGTATACGTTGGGCGTTCCATTTGGAACCATAAATGGAGCAGTCACAGTATCTGTTAAAGGTGATGTGCATCGCTTATAATAAAAAACAACATATCTAGCCTGGCTTCTTTTAATCCATCTTCGTTTGTTATCGCTCACTTGACATACTGTCCGTAATTTTTGTAGCAAAGCAACAATGCTAATATGGAAATAAACATGTCATTATGACGTAACATAACCGTGATTCCGATTCATGATCCTGTGACTTATTTGAAATCACGCCAGACGCAAGCTAAAGTAACACCATTGGGGAATAATTATTTAAAAGGAAATGAATGGTATGAGCGACATACGGCCAAAGCTGGGTTATGTGAGTAAAACTTATCCCTCATCACCACGTATATCGTAGCACATGCTAGATTTTGAGAAATCTACAGACCCTAACTGAACTTAATTCCAGCTACAAACAAAACAACAAATTGCTGGGCTGGGTTACCACATTAATTCACATACTTATGACACCTTCGATAAATATTTTGTGGGTGCTGTTATAGTTTTCCGTCGCCAAAAAATGGACAATTTACAGGAGAAATGGAAAATTTACGGGAGAAATGGAATTCGTGGGTAAGTAAAGGAAGGTGTCTTAGAGAAGAACAGTGAACCTCCGAACGAAAAATGTCAAGTGGTTCTCTGGCGACGTAAAACTATAACTGCACTGTGGGATTTGCTAGAGGACATTATTTATCTCGGTTGCATATTAAATCTATCAAACAACAAAACATAATTAAAATTAGCAATACATTCACAATACGGCACGATTATGCAAGTTGGTTTAGTTTTTCGGTAACTTTGTTCTGTTCCTAAATACTAAGTGAGTATCTGTGCAACATTTACAATATGCGAAGCTCACAAAATCGTGCAGTTTTAGTTTTAAGTCGCCAGAGAACCACTTGACATTTTTCGTTCGGATTTTCACTGTTCTCTATTTAACTTCCAAAAGCTAAATTTCTGGGAGCATCGCGGTTAGAGCATTCCATTCCGGTACTTTTACACTATATGCACTTCGGGCCATATGCGCACATTTTAGCATGTTTTACACTATTTTCTCTCATTTACACTTAAAATGCTTTGAATATATCTGGTGTAGTAAAACGTAATCCATTATTTTTGCATGACATTGAAGGCTTGACTTACCATAGTTAGAATGATCCGATTTAGGTCACATATGCGCCGTTTTGTTCGATAATGTGTTGTCATTTGGAAGGTAATATCATGATGCCTCTCTCATAGAAGCCCTTGTCCCTATTGGCAAAAAATTGAGACAGTCGATGTTCACAAGCCTCTCTTGACGCGAATTTTTCACCAGCAAACGTGTTCGCCATGGACAGGAACAGATGGTAATCACTCGGTGCCAGGTCCGGACTATAAGGTGGATGCATAAGAACCTCCCAACCAAGCTCCAGGAGCTTCTGGCGAGTCACTATTGATGTGTGTGGCCTTACGTTGTCCTGGTGGAACACAATGCCTCTCCTATTGGCCAAAGCTGGCCGCTTCTGGGCGATTGCTGCCTTCAGACGGCCCAATTGTTGACAGTATAGTTCCGAGTTAAGGGTTTGGCCGTAGGTGAGCAGCTCATAGTAGATTGGCAGGCATTCCCTGCCAATCCCACCAAACACACAGCAAAACCTTCCTGGCCGTCAATCCTGGCTTGGGCACCGTTTGCGCCGGCGCACCGCGCTTCGACAACGACCGTTTTCGCGTGACGTTGTCGTAAGTGATCCACTTTTCATCACCAGTCACCAACCGCTTCAGAAATGGGTCGCTTTTGTTGCGATTCAGCAGCGATTCGCAGATGGAAATTCTGTCCATGAGGTCTTTTTGCGTTAACTCGTGTGGCACCCATACATTAAGCTTCTTTCTGTATCCAGCCTTATGCAAATGGTTCCACACGGTTTTTTGTGCAATGTTTAGCTCTTGGGCAATCGAAAGTGCTTACATGACGGTCGGACGCGACAATGTCCATGATTTTATCGACATGTTCGGCACGTGGCCTTCCAGTGCGTGGTACATCTTTGACGTCAAAATTACCGGAACTGAATCGACGAAACGAAAATTGCGCGTGATTGGCTGTTAAAGTATGAGGACCATAAACACTATTCACATTTGCAGCCGCCTGGCTTGCGTTTTCGCCTTTATCGAAGAAAAACTGTAAAATATAGCGTATTTTCTCTTTGCTAGTGTCCATTTTGACGCACGCTCACACAACACTGAGTCAACTCATCACAACTATCTGAACAGTGTTTGTAGTACGCAATCTCATCGTTTGAACGCCATCTCGCTGAACCCGATCGGACTTATACAACGCGAGCTACAGATCACTGAAGCCATCTATTGGCAAAATAATGGATTACTTTTTACTACACCAGATACTTATAGACACATGAAACATCTGCACTTCATAAAAGTAGTGATCAAGGGCATTGGGAGGTTAGGTAAAGTCAGGTGCGTTTTTTTTTTTTTTATTGCACACGCGACTCCAGGAGGTTATCACTGTTTCAATGGCCGAACACTTCACTTTGAAGCGGGTAAGAAACCTTAGTTATTTACACGCATTAGGAAATTTAATAAAAGTAGTGACCAAGGGCATTTCGAGGTTAGGTAAGGTCAGGTGCGCATTTTTTTTATTGCACACGACTACAAGAGGTTACCACTGTTTCCCACTAATTTGCAACCGCAAGGGAGTCGTATTCATGGCGTTGCGATCGGTTTTTATCTCGTCTTTTGCTTACAGTGGTCGAACCTTGCACTTTTAAGCGGGTAAGAAACCATCGTTATTTACAATAATTAGGCACTTTAGACAAGCAGTGCCGCGTCAATTTTACACAAGACACCTTCCTTTACTTACCCACGAAGTCCATTTCTCCTGTAAATTTTCCATTTCTTGGCGACTTAAAACTATAACAGCACCATCCCATTATTAATCTTTACTTTATTAGGGTACATTGTTGCTTCATAATTTAAGCCCTTTAGCTATACCTGAAATTCATTATTGGTTCTTTCTTAATAGTAGATAAACAATGATAGAACTTAAATGAATCCAACATTCCGAATAAACGAAGTAACAATTTGAACTGGAACTATGAAACTTAATAAATGGACCGTGTATGCTCTCAACCACAATATAATTCATCTAGAAATAATCAGAATTAGATACAAATCGTCTAGAAACAGCAACAGGTCAATTTGCAGATACGTAATGGTACTAGAAGCTACAAACATGTGTGCACGTAACTGCATGAAGAAAATTTAAATTTTCATGTACCTAAAACCCCTGCTGGAAGGCAGAAAATAATTGAAGCAGTGATAAGACGTAGTTTTATACCTTTCAAATCAGCCAGTTTCATAGCGCAAAATCACAGTCTTAAATTAATCTTTAGGACACGATTACCCAACGTTGATTGATTGATTGATTACTAAACTGTGAACATTATTACCCAACGTTTATTCAATTAACTATGGGTTATGTCAAACATGGCGTCATTGACTTAACCATAGACTTAGGAATATAAATAGAGGGGACATTAGGCTGTTTTGTTGGAGAGGGGAATGAAGCCAAGAGACGGAAGGGACGAGGAATTTCGGCCATCTTGTGTGGCCCCATATTCAGAGACCCTCTTTTCCGAGTATTGCCTCTCTCAGGTGCACTAATCCTTTATCGAAAAAGGCAATCCTCACAGTAGCTACTCGGTATAGAGGGACTTTAATGGGGGCCACACAAGATGGCTGCCGATGAACCGAATTTAGCTTTATGTGACGTCATGTATGTTCTCTCTATTTTCTTCCTAACTCTATTGACTTAACCAAGGCTATTTCGTCACCTTGGAACCAGAAGGTACTATGTCCACTTTTTGGCAAAATGGAGTTAACACTGCAGTCAAAGACCTTGTACTGAAGAGCATCAACACCAAATATAATATTTCACAAAACGACCTTTAAGTGACTAGAAATGTTAACAATGGAATGAATGTATGCAGACTTTAAATGGAACTTCAACGTTTAAAAACTGCTTTTTCTCAAAAGTAGCAAAAGGTAGTAGAAGTAGTAGTACTTTCTGGCGATTTGAATTAGGCGATAGGCCAAATTGAAAAACCTTACCCAAACGTACAATCTTCGGGCTCCCATCTTGGTGTGCACAACCAGAATTTAGGAGAATGCTATTTATTCATAGCTTTATAGGACCTACATATTAATATGCTAATGTCTAGTTAAATTTATACCTACTATTATTTAAACAACACAAAAGAGAGTAAAGCCTCAGTTTTACTGAATTTTAAATCTTTTATATTTTAAGCCTACCAACTTAGCAGGCTAATGCTCGGATTCAAGTTTTTTTTTTTTAATTTGGCCTATCATCTAACTCTAATATCCTTGGTTGAGTCAATGATGTCACATCTGACACAACCTATAGTTAGGTGAATGAACATTGACGATTATACTTTCTTTCGTTTCTTACGCGAAGCTATTAATGTTGCCTCATTTGCACAAAATGTCTTACCTCTTGGCGTTTTATATCTACTAATAACGATGAGGTATATGGTCAGTGCAGTGCACTACAGACCGAAACAGTGTTTTACTTTTATTATATTTGAAGGCATTATCAAATGCCCAGTCCAGCCCAGCCACTGTAATACAGAGCGAATCAATGTTTAGTATATATCTATATTATTTGATCATTAATGTTATTCTTGTCATAAGCCAGAATCGTCATACAGTCCCTTGTCCATGGTCTCCATACTTTCTGGAATGTTCTATACCATATTTCAATTTGCAACTAGCAACTAAAGTTGAAAAACCACTTAATACTTATGTAATACGTTGTAATTTAAATTGATAACAAAATTTAGTGATTTTAAAATTTAATTTAAGGCCTTTAGGCAACTATGGCTCAGGTCGTATGGATGATTATGGGATGAATTGGTGAAATGAAGAAAGTGGGAGGAAACAGGTCCACCACAAAGCCCACATTGCTTGAGCAGGTATCGATCCGATGACCCCTAGCACCAGAGGTAAGCGCTCTACCACATTTTTTTAGATTTTCTGTTTTATTAGTTATAAGTCAGATACATTAAGTGTGCTAATACATATCGTTTGTAGTAGCTTGATTGACTTACACAGTAAATAACTCTATAATACAGAACAATAGTTTATATACTTGTTAGCTTCTTTTATTTATAACACAACTATATTAATGTCTGTTCATCTAAAATTTTCAAAAGATTTGTAAACAACACTTTTCCATCGCAAGCTTGTAACTTTTTCCACTTTGTCCTTTTCAAAAAGTCTAGATATTCCTCCTCTGATAATACAGTATCACTACCTAAGAGGTAACACACCGTATGTGCAATCAACCATGTAACTGTGTTGTTCTGTTTTAGGATACCACTCATAGTCTGGCCACAAGAGAAAGTCATAAGTAAAATAGCATATTGGTTCACGGCATATTATTTTTAATATTGCCTGACAGTGTTGCCAAACTTTAAGCATCGTCCGACATTCCATTAATCTGTGTTTCAACGTGTCTTCTTGAGTACATTTTACACATTGCGCAATTTTACTTCTTTTGATATCATACATTCGTTTTTGAGTAGGAATTTTATCATGTACCACAGTATACTAGAGACTTTTTACTCTATGAGAAAGAAAACTATTGTGGATATTTCTCCAGATTAAAAGCCAGTTTTTATTTGGATTCTTTTGTATTACTCTGATTTCACACATTTTAACTTTTGTGTTAATAAAATCTTTAGACGTCCATTTTGGCGTCAAATTACATTGCTGACCCACATGAGACAGATAACTCTATTCATGATACTAATAACTTCAGAATTTTTTTGATAATATTGAGAATTTGGTGGGTTGGCGGCTGGTAACGAGAGTGTCCAACAGTGTAACCATTGACTCTTAAGTGTTTCTTCCATAAAAAACAGTTTGTAATTCTATGCCAGAGATATTACTTTACACTTAATTGTTATAACAATACGTTGAAGGCCACCTTGATCATAATACAAGTGTAACACTTCTCTAGATACTCGAGGAAATATCCTTCCCATATAAACCAACCAGTAATGAATTGTATCTTTCCCCATATATATTCGCCAATGGGAAAATTTTACTGGCATACCATAGTCTTGCACAAATGTAACGATTAACATACCAAATGCGTTGCTGCAAGGTTAAATCTCTGTTTTTGCAGCAAGCATTGTGATTACATTACAAATTGTATATCATACTGCTTTTTGCTGTTTCGTTTCATCTACGGCAAAATAGACACCTAGTATTCTCGTTTGTGTTACCCTTTCATATTTCACCAGCATATTATTATTTACTTTTGCAGGATCCTACCCATTAAAGGCTGAACTTTTTGGATTTTTTTAAATTGAGTTAGCTCCACTGACTCTACAGTACATCGAGAGGGTATCTTGTATGAATTCTAGTTGATTGTAGGACGTACAACCTATTGTTACATCATCCGCAAAACAAAATACATTGATATTTTGGAAATAATGAAGAAGTGTGTTTTTATGACTTAATAATGCGTTAACTAATGGTGTTAATGCTATAGAATAAAAGAACATCAAGAGAGGACAACCTTGTCTCACAGAAGTTTCTATAAGACTTGTTGGAGATAAGTGACCGTTAATTTGTAATTGTGACGTGGCCTTACATTTTTATGATTTGAATAAAGCGATTGTCAAAATTCATTGCTCGTTGCAATGCATACAAATAGCGATGAGCTAGCACATCAAAAGCTCTAGTAAAATCTATGGAAATAATAAAAGCTGACATGTTTTTTAATTCTATAGTATGCACGGAGATCTATAATACTACAGAATCCAAAGGAAATGTTTTAAACATTTTTGACATGGCTGTTTGGTGCTCACGAACAAGCTTTCCAGTATACTCTTGTAATCTTTTCATATACACTTTTGAGATTAGTTTTATGTCCGTATTCATCAGTGAAATCGGACGAAAATTAGAAATATTACCCGTTTTTCCTTTCTTTGGCACAAATATGATAATACTTTCTTTTTGTATTAAATTACCTTTAGTGATTATCTCATTAACTATCGCCGTAAATTCTGCACCTATTATGTCCCAATATTTCAAATAGAAGGGATAGGGGAGTCCATGTTTTCCCGGACAGCTATTCTTTTTACAACTTTGTAGAATGTTCAAAATTTCATTGTTAGTCATGTGTTGCAACAATTTATCATTGCCTTGCTGCGTTAAACAGGTTTTAATATTTGTTTAAAAAATGGTGGCCAGTGTAATTCATTTATGCATTTTTCGCTATAAACATTTATATAATAATTTACAAACTTGTTCATAATATCGTCAAAATTTGTAATAATATTAGCGGAGTTATCCTGGATTTTGGTAATATAAGATCGTTCAAAACTATTTTGAGAACGAATAAGGTAGTAAAATGATTCTGTGGCAGATAAATTAAATAATCGATTTTCAGAATATTTAATATATTCCTTCTATATTTCCCCCTTCCTAGCTTATTCAAAAATCCCAACCTGTTTTCCTTATTATGGAATGGTGACGGTCTACGGCTCATAAACCGTGATTGCAAGAAAGGATATGAGACAACGGAAACAAATGTTATTTCTGGCTTGAGAATGAATCGCATGTATAATTAAATCATGTCACTCAACAGGATTTTGTGGTATTGATTGCAACGCTATTTTGGCAATTAGTAAAGGAAATGAGAATACATTGTGATTGTAACAACGGTATTTTGGAAACCACGAAACTGAAGTTGGCTCCGGAATTATATCCTTTCAGAATTGATCAACAGGAAAGTTGGCCTCTTCTATCCTTAATTTCTAATGGCTCAATTCTCTGTTGTCCCTAAAATAAAAAGACGTAATTTGGTTTGAAATAAACAAAATGTGTAATCGCTGATTCTCTAAAGATAACACAAAATTAACGTCACATCGCAATTTCCATAGGAAACGACATCAATCAGAACGTACATAAAATGCTGTTCATATTTGTCTTGTTATGTCAGCGTGTGAATTGAAGACGGACAACGAACATCACTGCCACAATTCAGGTGAAATCTATTTCAATTACATTGCAGACCTAGAAAATTTAAAATCATCTTATTCTATAACCCACCATAACGAGAATGATATGGACCATTGGTGCTTGCTTAAATTAATTCAGAATCTCTTTAGCAATTATGTTTCATTTGAACTTTGCATAAAGAAATAACATTAGTCTGAAATTATCTATTTTGAGATGGAAGATTTAGTAGCAGTTATATCGTAGCAGTTATGTTAAAGATACGGAAAGGAATTAAGTTAAGTTCTAGTGCGGAATAATTAGAACATTAAAGTTATTTTTGATCACAGGTCATCCGGGACATAACGACCTGCTGGTAAAGAAAAGTGTCAATAGAAACTATTGCAAAGAGATTACTGAACCTTAAGATAACTTTGGCTATGTGAGATGATATGATTACTCTTGTATAAATATGCCTCCCTCAGTCTCTCTTTCTCTTCAGAAAGGATCCTTATTCTCTTTATTCTTAAGTTAGACTTGAGAGATTGAGTATCCTCCAATTTGGTTATTGTAAATTAATTAATTAGTTGAATCGCCAGAAAAGATCACTACCGTAACTCCCCATTTACGTGTTCCTTTAAATGGATTATAGAACTTCGTCTAACGTCTAACAATGTTCATGCTGATTCTATAATTGTGAAGTTTTTCTTTTCAAAACAATTCCAAATTTCTCAAGATAACTTGTTACTTTATACTTTATTTATTGGTTATTGTTTTATTTTATTGTTTAATTAAAATTTGTTAAAAAAATATCGCTCCTCGAATTCCATTCAGAAATTAATGGAAATTAATTAATTTCCTCACGCCATTTCTAATCAGATTTCTCTTTAGGTATTTGTAAGGGTTGAGGTCAGGAGACCGAGATGGCCAGTTGTAAAATGTTCTTGTTCTTTTTCAGGAAGGATGCCTTTATTGTGTTATTTCTTTAGGAACTCCAGTAGAACTACAAAATAGCTCTACCTCTGATTTTCATAAATTCTCCAATCTACGGCTAACTAATTAATTACACATAAATTGAGCATGAAAAATAGTTACAATAGTTCAAACTGCCATAATACTTTCTCATTAGCAAAAGATTCATTATTTGGAACGTTCTTTGTAAAGTTACTACCTTGTTTGTTTTGCAGTTGTATTAATTTTGCTTTTAGTTTTTTAATTGTAATATATTCTCTGTGTGTGCTAGTACGTTTCCACAGGTCATTTAGTACACCATATAAATACACTATTGAATTTTGAATATCTTTTTTCTTTTCAGCTCCCATCCACCTAAAGGATTGTATAGGAGATTTTGCATATTTACACCAATGGTTTTTAGTAATAAAATATTGTTGTTGTTTTAACCAATAAGACCACTTTTGCATAAACAGAGCACGTATTTCATCATCATCTAATAAGGGTTGGTTTAATTTCCAAAAAGATGGTTCATATAATTTATAGCTTTTCTCTGCTTTGATTTCCATAGTGATTCCTGCGTGGTCACTAAAGGATGCTACTACTGCCTTAATATTAGTAACGTTTCTTAACAAATTCTCTGAAATGTAAAATCTAAGCGAGATTCTACTGAACTATATTTGTAAATGTAAATTATATCATTTCTTTTTTCAAGTCAAATGTCTGACAAATGCACATTTTTAACTAATGAATCTTAATGCTTGACTGGGTTGAAATACCCCTGTAGTTTCAGTTTTCCGCAATACACAGTTTGCATCACCGGCAAGTACTATATTATCAAGTAAACAATGGAACAATCTCTTCATTATAAAACAACTTTTTTTTATCTATCAATAATACCAGATGGACTGTAATGATTTACATAAAAAATTCCATCACTAACGAAACTTACACCTCTACTGGATGGGAGCCAGGTTACGTCCTGATACGGAATTCTTTGTTTAATTAAAACTCCACATCCACGACCTTGGGTACCAATATTTAAAATCGTGTCATATCCCCAACAATCCTGTATTGCATCACTACACAGTTCTTCAAGGAAGAGAATGTGCAGATCATTTATGTACACAAAATGCTTCAGCAAATCAAATTTTCGTTTTGTCAAAATTTCCGTTAATATTAAAAGTTAGAATTCGGAGAATTTGTATCATGATTAAAATGGTAATAAGACGAAAAACTTGCACCACTAACATCGCAATGATACTGTGGTAAATAATTTATCTAACACTTTCAACTCAGAAAAATTAATTTTTAAGCTGTCACTCACGAGAAGTAGTGACATGTGTTCTTTCTCAAGGTTAAAATCAAAACTCCCCAATAGATACACTCGGAATGAGACACGTTTATTGAGTTAAAGCTCGATTGACTTTTGTCTTCAAGCTTTGTCTATCACGTGCAGATATATTTTTTCTCTTCTTCTTTACTGAAGACTCCACTGTGTTAGCAGTCAAGTTAACGTTGTTTCCATTCAGTTCCTTAGGCAAGCTACTAACACTACACGAATCAAGGTCAGATTCTGAACTTTCTTCTTGCTTTTCCTCTCCAATCTGTTGTGTTGAAGTAACTGGTTTATAGATTGTTTCTGTATCACTAGCAATTGTCTCACTTGGTTGCACAATTTTCTGTGTATGCACTGTTAAAGAATCAAGTTTTGTTGGCATGCCGATACACAAGGCACCAGATTTTTCTTGCATATCTTCTGTTGTTACATTTGAACTACATAAGACACTGCTTTTTCATTCTCTTCCGCTCGTTTCTCAGCACCTAAACCACGAAATTCTTTCTCGTTGTTTATATTAGGGGCACATTGGAAATCAGAAAGCATTTCTCCATTTTGTTCACGAAAATTTGAATCATATAGGGGAGTGCGGGGTAACTTTCCACTAAAAGGGCTTACATTGTGGCCTTACGAATATTAATCAATTCTCGTCGCTTGTTACGAAAGGGAACATTGACTATAGACGTGGCCATGGGCCTGGCATGAAAAACACGTTTGGGGCTGTCCCGTGTATGTGATATTGGTTCGGAAACCGTAAATATTTAGTTTCGATGTAATGCCTTGAAATATTTCAATATAAGCTACCGTTTTCAACTGTGAATACCATTGTGAATACCATTGTTCGTTGACTATGTTTTTGATCGTACCATATTTACTTAATGCAGAATATATTTGGGTGTTTTCTATTTCTAGCGGCAATTCCAGAACACTAACTTTCTTTACATTTTCACATGTGCTACTTATATTTACAACACTTGTAGCACCGTCACTAGGCACAAACGGAACCTTTGGGGGAAGTGTTACTTAATAACTCTTCATTCGATTTCAATTTCACATATACACAATATTCATCAGCATTTAACTGTATAGCTGCTATTTGTTCAAGTTGAATTTTACCTGTTCACCCAACCAGTGTAACGTTCCCTCACCGCCTTCTCATAACAACGTATGGGCGAAGAGTAACCATAGCAACGATTAACTGAAGGTTGCCAATGATAATAATAATAATAATATTCCCACTGTAGACTCAGCAATGGGAAATGGTACTGTTTAGTTAGGTTGCTACACTGTGGAAGGGGTTCCTAGCTACTGTCAGTTTCTATTTCTCAACCACAGATGCTAACCTACTTGCCCTTGACAACGGAGTCGCCAACATAACTGAAACTCAGCTATGTAAATTTAACTAATACCTATGGAAGTAATTTGTTAATTAATACAAAGACACACAAAGAAATAAATATATGGATAAGAATAAACATAAAGTACATATCCTATTTCTTATTATTTCTCATTCCAATACATTATACTGTATACATGGATTGCTTCCACACAAAAACTTTCCATCAAGTTTACTGGATAATATTGTTCCAATACTAATGTGATAACATTCAAGTTTGTCTAACTTGCAAAATTTCCAGTATATCAACTTGTGCACTGAAAAACTTCTTATCTTCGGCACTAATCACGGTACAAGATTATCTGATATTCTTACACTAGAGCTCCTTCACTCCAGTTTAATAATGTGATTCATTTTAACACTCACATACAAAGAGTAGGATATCATTAATAAATAAACTTGCCTAAACTTGGTTACAATTGTCCTTCAAAATGAATGTCTATGCTTTAGGAGCTTCAACATTACATAAGCAATAGATATTTTTATTTAACGTATGCGCATTAAATCATATGGATCCGTATCAACTATAATAGTGTGTTCTAGAACTTTTGGGATAAAATAATAAACAAGAAGAATAATGTAAAGAAAAGTATAGAAATGTTTAGCGCTCTGAAGAAGGCAAGAGAAGAGCTTTGAAATATAGGCTCAAAGACAAAACTTGGGGTAAAGTTACTTAACTTGCCGGCCTAAGATACTTCTTTCCTATGCACTAATATTACATGAAATATAGCAAAACTTACACCAATTCATATTACTATAACAGTGATTATACATACTAATCAGACTTTGTTTTACATGCTTACAGAGTTTGTGCTTAATTACACAATAATTGAGGTACTTTAATAAGTTACCTGTGAGTCTCACTGTCTTTCTTGAGGGAAAATCAAAGTAGTTATAATAAGTCGTTTCTTCGTATTCAGTTGGGTTAGATTAGGTTTCTTACTTCACAAATGAAAATCTCTGTGACACAGTAATATTGAGCTTAGGAACAGGAACTATCATGGACGATAGTAATGTAAATAACTTTGATGGACTGAACTCTTAACACAAATTTTGGTCTCTCACCAGGCAATCACTGCAGCAACGTTACTTTAATACTAGTTTACTTCTATTGGAAAGCACCACTAGGATCTTAACAAAGTTACTTTAGGTTAGGTTAGCCTACAGGGATTAAATGTCTTCCGCTTACTTCCAAACATAATGTGACACTTACAGCTTCTCTTATTTTTACATTTATCAAATAGTAGGCCTGAAAAGTACTATCCTTCTCGCTACAGTGAAATATATATTTTACTAAACTGTCAGCGGAAACTAACATAAGAGGATTATAAAATAATTCAGCACCTGACAATTCCTGACAAAGCTTTGAAATAAGGGAGGCAGTTTAACACACATTCACAAATCTGCATCTTTGGCGGTTACGACAAATAACGGTTACTGACTCATCAGCAAGTCCCTGATTTTTATGCTTTTAACATTTAATTGCGGGATAGTAAATATGATCCTTGTACTAGGCACTGAGATGGCACACACATAAGGTGATTAACTGGTTTTAGCCGACAGTAATAATGTTACCTGATGTAATGTATTTGCATACCTACTGCGTTATTGTCCACAAAGCACATGTTTGAGCATAGCATTAAACTTTTTATCGAACATCCATAGTAATGAGATGACATCACTAGTTCCCCGGAATTAATACAAATATGCTTTTTACTGGACTTGTATTCACCAAAATCTTGAAACTCCTTTAATAATACTGCTCACAAAAATAGAGATTAAATTTTACCTTGGACTGACAATATTTCCTAGCTTACTGCAGCAGACGATGGGGTATGAAATTAGCTCCTAGCACTTCATAGCTACAACTCTGCTTTTATTGTCTATAATTGTAGATTAACACTTATGCCGCCGATCGCGGAGAATCAAATAGATTCGACGACACTTAGTTATATAATTACTTGAAGTATATATAATTTAACACACAATTACGTCTTCTTCAGTGGACCATCTTTTCCCACGCTCTGGTTCACCACTGTTGCCAGTGCCCTAACTTGGCACATTCCCTACATTAGTCTAGGGTTTTCCACCAACCTTACAAATAATCGTCGTCCATTTTTCAACCAAACTTAAAACTAATCTTTCAACATTTGATATAATTTCAGTGACTATATTTATTCAGTATAAAATAATTTTCTAATACTGTGGTAGATTATAGCTGTCCTTAAAATGCGAAGTTTATCAAGAAACAAGGTATCCAACCTAACTTGTGGTGTAACAATAATTATTCGGTACGGTTTTGGAACTGTACACCAGTCATGTATCATGGCCTGGGTTGGTCGATTATTCTTCCTGTCGACTTCAAACTTCACAGTATGCTGCCGTATTGTCGACATTATTGTTCTCTTTGACGTAACGTTATTTCAGAACTATTAATAATTAACTAAACTTACTATTGCACTATCACCAAGCAAAAAGGTAAGTTAAATTCACACAAATCTCACTTTAGTAACTTGGACACAGCGCATAAATGCACATCTACTTCTGATCGAGGTTTGTCGTCACTAACTGAATCACCATGGCCCCATGAAATTTGGTGTGTATTATTCCAAGAATCTTCGTTAATTTTGGAGAAACAATTCACTAAAATTTCTAAGCGTCATTACAAAGCGACTGCATTTGCCAGAACTCTGACTATTACTCAACTATAGCATTCGACTAATTTTTTCGTTATATGTAGCTGCGAAGTGCGATTATCGTCGACCGAAATACAACAACTGACTAACAATTCAATCCCTTGTTCCAGTATTTCTTCATATTATAGTGATGAGATGAATTCTTGGTTCATACCAAGTTGAGTTTCAGATAAGATAGATTGAAACATTCTTCTTGAAGCACAGTTAAGTAATTTTTCACGCATAAACC
>JAGDQP010000347.1:0-11136 GCA_022664845.1 Lepisma saccharinum
TTCACTCGATTAAAACACTCGAAATTTTCGTACCTCTATCTTATAACGTGTGTTTCCCAGATTCTTATTTTTAAAAAAATATGGTAACTCATCCTGAATAAATTTGCTTCTGAAATTTTCTCTGATCCAATCTAAATGGACGGATTTCTTTTAGAGACGTTCCCCACCTGGGGACTCAGGATTTCCTCTGACTTCTGGGAGCGGGGACCTCTATCTAAATAGACAGAGTTTGGGAGAAACTGTATTCAAAATCATTTAACACCTCTCCGGCTGGACTGTCATCAATTTCAGGGAAAAACATTTTTTTGAATGGAAAGAATCTGAGATGGGGCACACCATCAATTTCACAGGATAACGTATCCGTATATTCGTACAGCTAAAGATGAACAAGTGACTAAAGATTTCGGGCTTTCAGTATGGGGTTGTTTTCAGTTTAGCTTTTAGCTTAGCTGGCCAGCTAGCAAGGGCGGCGTTGTAGGAAGAAAAGAAACATATTCAAATACACTTTAAAATTAGACATAATATGTACAAATAATATTCAAATTTTCCTATCACCCTGAACCCTTCCTATTTATACCACTGAGTTCATTGTCTCCAGTTCAGGGTAATTTTAAACTTAACTCCACATTATTTTCATACAATTAAATTCTCGACAAGGCCATGCAAGGATCATAACAATGTTTGAATCTATCTTTCGGGCTTTAAATCAGTGCGCCTGCCCAGGTAAAGTGTAAATTTGTGGAAAAATTGAATACAAGACCATGTTCGCTTACCGAAGCAGCTATATTGGAAATTAAATTTCGTCGAGTAATTCTGCTCAGCTTGTTGTTCCAATAGGAAGACATCTTTGAAATTTTAGTGAATGTTTTATCATCTTTCGTGTTTTGGACTTTCATAAGTAAAATTAATTATAGCTAAATTCTGTTTTCAGCAGTGATAATTGTTTTGTGCACTATGTGTAATATTTAAATTGCGAGATTTTCAGTGCAAGGTTGATTCATAGCTATGCAGAGCTGAACTAGGTAAGGGAACATGGGTCGTCCATGTCATGATGCCTTTATTTATATAAGCCGAAGACCGTCAATAAATCTGTTTCTCTCCTTTTTACGTTTAAAGTTTTACTATTTCTAAGTAAAATTGTGCTTTATGCACTCAATTCAATTATTTCTTTACGTACTAATGCGAAAGGTTTAGTACGATAAGCTCACCATGATTTTTTTATTCGTTCGGTAATGGTTGAGTACTTGCGTCTGTTTCGTCGGCTTTAGTTTCGCTGGATTGTTTTATTTTAAATTTCAACCTGTCTAGATCGCTAAACCCAAATAGTATCCGAATTTGTGTTATGAAATTTTAAATATTTATTTCGAAAAATATCTACAAATGTCAAAATCTTACTTTGCAATGTTCATTGTTTAATGACTGAAATTCAGAAAGTGCTTTCACTGGAACTGGCCCATAGTTTATAGTGAAAGTGGTATAGCAGGAAAGGGTAAGAATTTTCGAATGTTTGTAATTACTATTGACAACGTCTACATGTAAAACAGTGATTCTCATATTATTTTACAAAACAAAATTTTTGGACTTGAATCTCAAAGTGGAATGATTTTGTTAAAGCATAATTTTCGATTACTATATAACGGAATGATTTTCCATGAACAGAATATCAAATTTCACGCATAGTTTTCCCCCCAAACCGCAATATGATCTGTCGGGTTTCTTCCTTCAAGGAATGTGAATTTAAAACTCAAATACAAATTATTATTTTTTCGTTCAAGTGAACTTTAATACTTATGGCAATTCGAATTTTGAAATAGTTTGTGTTCAATAACTTACCTTTTTGTCATTTTACTGAAATAGACAGTGAGTAAAAAGGGTTTATAAAATTTTATTGAAATTTGATCGCATGTAGGAGTAGCTAATGTTTAAGTCAATTTGAAATAATAATTATGTTTACGCAAATATTATTTTGAACTTACACTGTCGCGTACAGTACAAGTGTTATAGTGAACTGAATTTTCTTTTGATTGAAGTGAGTGCACGCACATTAAACTTTCAATGCTTTAATGTTTTCTTATGGATTTTCACGTTGGTTGAGTTTAATATTTTCTACAGTGACCTTGTACACTAGGGGACAATATCGCTGTCTTCTGGCGGATAGGTAGTACATTAGAACTTTTATTCCTTCTACTTTTTCTGTTTCCGCCAGAATACGACAAATGTCACTGGTGCAGTTTTCAACTGTAGGTCCTACTGTAGTGCGTGGTCCATTACTGGTGCGTGTGAATGTTTGCTACGTACTCGTTGTTTTATGAGATTCAGAAAGTTTTATTTTTGCCACCGCTTTTATTTGAGTTTTTAGAAGTTAACTTCGGTGACTTATGTGCGTTTATGGATAAACTTTCATTTATCGCCTCCAGTCTGAAGTCTGTGTGCGTGAAGGTTGGGCTACTCTGGCAGTTTCTATGCGATGATGTGGGTTGTTCTCTGCGCTCTCTTCTCTGGTGGGGTAGGGAATTATTTCCTTCTCTGTTAATTCCCCCTCTTTTCCCATTGTTTCAGCTTATGCCTGTCTCTGTGCTATATTTAGGATTTAGTATCCTTCGGTAATCGTGTGCTCCCTCTTCGGGATTTTTCCGGTACTTGTGTGTTCTGATGATAAGAGATAGTATTTATTTTGGTTCGATAGACTGATACCTTATCTTTTTCTCGTCCGTCGAGTGGTTGTAGGTCATGACCTCGACTTTCACGTTTTGCCCCGCAAGAGTTAAAAAGTTATAAGCTCTTCTATTTTGAGGGCCCAAGTTAGTGGTAGCGCTCCCTGAGTCATTTTTTTTCGGAAACAAGATATTGTACTGACCTGTGCTCGTGTTGCAGAGTCATGGTTAAAAGTTAATAGCTGGTATATTTGGGGGCAGCCAAGTTAATGGTAGACCCTACAGCAAAATTTCAAATGTAGACAGTGACACTTAGTGCAGTAAGGGTAAGTGCGCATTGTTGATCAAAAAATTGAGATAGAGAAAAGTCTCGCGATTAAAAAGTCACTACAATTTATAGGCTCCCGCACTGGGAGACTTAAGTTTCTCAGCATTGAAATAGATTCCAAATAACTTGCTGCAAGTTGTTTCTGGTTTGTAAAGAGCTTTGTAAACTTCGTTGTTTGGGCCATTTTAGTTACTAATGACTTCGGCCCTTCTTGATTCCACTAGATGTCTCTAAAATCCAAAAACATCCAGGCTCCAGCAGAGATTTGAGCCCAAAACCTTGGAGACGCTGGCCTCTAGTCTGAGACAACACGACTATCGCGGTCGGCTGCTCTTCATTTAAGATGAAGTAGAAAAGACAAAAGAAAAGCCATAGGACTCATTCAATTGCAAGGCAGAGACTTTACATGAGCAGTTTTATAAACTCGTTGCATCTTTGAATTTCAAAATGTATTTATTGCCTTTTAGCATCTCTATTTCTGGGCGGGATAAACTAGGCAGAGGATAGGGTAGATATCGGCCAGGATCTTACTTAAGGTACCATCTCTAGCACTCGCCTGATGAAAGCGAGGAAGCCCTGGAAAACCTGTCAGGATGGTCAACCGTGGAGTTCGAAATCACGTGCCTACCTTTTACCAATCCGAGGTCAGCACCATTACCACCTGGACCACGGGGGCTGAATCTTTGCAACTTTTAGAGAAGACAAAAGAGGTTCTATTATTTCAGGATAAGCGTGGTTGAAAGAATTTTATAATTTGTTAATCGCTCTTAGTCATAGCATATAACGCAACAAAATACTAAACTTTTTGACTGGGTGTATACAGCCACAAGAAAGATTGGCTGTAACATTAATACACTAGGACAGTGATCCCCAACCTATGGCCCGCGGACAAGATTTTGACCCGCAACGTTTGCCTTTCTGGACCGCGACATATGTTGCATTTGTTTGCCATAATCATGTCGCAAGAAGGTTTTATCTCTCCTTCTTAATCTATACATGAAGTTAACTGAACTCAATTGAGAAAAGACAGAATGGAACCCATACTAATAACATAATGTCATGTTAAAAATTATAAGTACCAAAAAAAATTTTTTTTTTTTTTTTTTTTTTGCCTTTTGCTATATATATTTTCACAAACATAGAAGAACGTGCTACATTTTAATGTTGCACATGGGCAAAACGAAGTTGGGTATCACTACACTAGGATGTTGCTGACTTACGATAATTATTTACTTCGCGATACTTTTGAGAGAGAATTTTACGAAGATAACACATAATTCGGAAGTTGTAAGAGAAAATAACATTTCTTAAACTTAATAAATAACTTCCAAACATTTACTTGGATGTCTTCAACACTAACCTCTTCAATCAATCGCATTCGTAAGACCGCCTATTGTTGTGTTAATTTAATTGACTTAGAAGTTACTCTATGAAAATATTTTACTGTTAATCAGCAAGCTAAAATGAGTGTAATCTAACAACTATTTGTTTTCACTGAACAATAAAATGAGGCGGGTCACCAATTAACTTGTCCCGCTCCCCGAAAAAAGAACCTTCTTCTAACAATTTAAATATTGTGGTGTAAAACTATCGCAGTGCGATTCCACAACACTATCTATTTCTCCTTTTTAAAATTTGACTGGAGGACTATCATTTTCTACTCCCGTAAAATATATGTGCTTATAACTTATTAACTATTGCGGTGCAAAACGCGAAACTTGGGTGCAAAACGGGTGCGAAACGATAAGCTATCTGTTTTCGAAAAATTTGACTGAGGGGGCTACCATTAACTTGGCCCCCCTCAGTTAAAAAGCTTATAACTTTGAAACCGTTGTGGTACAAAACGCGAAACTTGGGTGCAGAGCGGTGCAAAACGAGTGCAATCTGTTGCACTATGTGGCACTGTCTGAATTTTGAAATTTTGCTGTACGGGTCTACCATTCACTTGGCCCCCGCAGCTAAATGTGCTTATAACTTTGTAACCGTTGCGGTGCAAAACGCGAAACTTGGGTGCAAAACGGTAGGCTATTTATTTCTACAATTTTGTATGGTGGGGGGCCAATTTAATGGACCCTCCCCCCCGTCACTGGTGCTGTGTTGACTTTCACTATTTCAATGCAAGAGTTTGAAGTGAACAGCAAGAACCCTATCAGCGATAAAGAACTGAACTTAGAACGAGTTCCTTTTGTTTAGTAACTTCCCCAAGACTCCTGATCACCGACGGAGTGATTGACGGCTATTGCACTCCACTTTGACAGAGCTAAGATCGTTGAAGGCCAACGACCATGGGTTTGAGTTTTCGATATAGTATTTTTTATCATCTGCAAGGAAAAATGCACACTAATGTATTAATTAGTAGTTTACCACCTCCCAGATACAATTTGTAAAGGAAAATAACTCTCGGTTGCGCCTTATCTATGTTTCAATTTGAAGTCTTCCCATGTATCAACAATAGACCTATGACAGAAACTCAAGAGCATAGCATGTTTGCCAATTCTCTGGTAACGTTATGACGAAGAGACCATGACACTCTTAATTAATTAATTTGCCTTGTGGAAGTTGAATCACCGGTGCTTCAAACAGGACATTTCAATCGCACCAATCTAGTAATATAACTGAGTGTTTTTTCGATGTATCAACAGATATTCTGTAATACAGAAATTACGATATCGGGAGAAAACGAATGAAGATACCGAGTATCGATATTGAAAATTGTTTTGATATTATTGGCGTTCGGTTTCAACGATTCTTTATATGAATGGATTCGATTTTCTATGATTTTGCTATATGATCGATATTCGATTGATTTCCAATGATTTCACGGTATAAATGATATTCGATGTGGAACAATTTTCAACGCGATATTCGGTCGATATCTTTTTCAATATGGACGATATCTAATATTCGCTATTTTTACATGTGTTGTATCCAGTGCTCTTTGATAAGTGTTTTCAGGTTCATACTGAAAAATTTCCCGATGTTTAAAAAAAAAACCGGATTCTAAGTTTTCATAAAAAATGCTGGAAATTAAAACATAAAGCGGCAAAAAGATTCAACAATTTTTTTTCCTCCTTTTACCTATCTTGTGACCCACATTTTTCGTTGTTTTTTTTTTTCGGGAAATTTCCCTCCATCTGACAACACTGCCTTTGATTCAACAACAATGTCAACATCGAAATTTCGTAATCGTATATCCTTGTATATAAGATCTGCTCGCATTAGGAATTCGGGAGAGGACTGATAAATGAAGGATAAGAGAGGTATTGTTAAAGAGTACCAAAGCAAAGGAGATAATTTATAACGCGGTCGAACTGATAATGTTATCTTGCAAAATTTGCTGATTCATTGTCACAAACAACGAACACACCCACTGGCGAAAGCCTGTTATGAATTACAATTTTCTACTGATAATTAAGTGCACAAGAATTCAGAGGATGTAATACGGTTTTTTATCAGTCATTTAAAACGGATAACAGCAATAGAGGACACTGCCATAGATAAAGATAAATTTGTTGTATTTAAGCAATCGTGTAAACATTACGTCCAAATTCATGGAATTTCACAAAATTTAATGAGAACTACAAGTGATTAGAACTTTTAAACATCTGAATAGTTCATTAAGCTCTTGTTTTATAAATTTCCTATCGTTTCCATACCTACCAGCTCAGTATAATTTCTGTCCAAGCGGTCGTAGCACAGTTTTTTCAAAGCGTTGTTAAAGTTTTACGAACGTGAACATTTTAAAGTTGAAGTGTGTACTAGTGAATTTAGGGTCTTAACAGTTTATTACGGGGTATGGTAGAATTGCTTATAAAGAACCAAGAGAATTTGGATATCCAAAACCACGATATGGATCTCATTAAATATGGTTCTGGATCTTGGCAATACGTATCTGATACGCTATCTCCGGATATATCTTTTTTATATATTTGATTTATAATTTTTAGGCTGGTGAAGCAGCTACGGCCTAAAGTAAGAGCGTTGACGTCATGTTATATCTTTCGGAGCAAAGATGAGGATAGGTTAACTGTTACGCCACCTCTTTCATTTCAACATACTTATATTCTTCCTGGTATGGTATATTGTCAAGGTCTTCAGCTCGGATGATTCTATCCCATTCCTTAAGACAGCCTTCTGGAGGGCATCAGGATTAGCTGGTGGGTATCTAAGTCGTTGTCAAGTCTTTTTGAGCAAATCACAGGCACACTAAAATGGGGGTCATGTCTAGAGAGATAGGTCAGTCAATATGTTTGATATTGGTTTCCTGGAGGAAATCCTTGACGACTGGTATGATGGAGATAGGCATTACCGCTGTGTACAACTTTTTCATTTCATGCCGCCCTTGATCAATCATCGTACCATTTCAGAGGGCAAAAACCTCTATATTAGTATTACCAAAGAGTTTAATCTTTGAGAACTCTCTGCTATCTTGTTGTTAGTTGCCTCCAGAATAGTCTCCCTTCCCATGCTAGCGAAAGCTGAGTCAAAGAGAACTCTTAGATGCATGCTGATAGGGTCTATCAGATCATCAAACGATCAATTAATGTCTTTTGACTCACGGCACCCTTGGTCTATCATCATGACATGAGAGAACACAGCGTCACCTCCTGTTGAGAATCACTGCTAACTAATCTCTCTCCGTAGTTTTAGTGGTAAGGTACCGACAGTATTCAACAAAGGTGTTATACCAGTCATCATTCCTTGAATGGGAAGAACCGATCCCCGACCACTGGTTACACGAGCCGAAATAATTATGGACCTTCTCCCTTGATGAACATGTGTGACGGCGTGATTGAGGCGACCAACATTCCAAGTTCTCTCCACGCTCTATTCGTTCAGTATCAAGATGTAAATAAAAAATAACTTCATCCGTGAAGAAGACAAAGTGTGAATCCTGCAGAGACCAATTAGGATGGTGTTCAACAAACTGTACCGAGCACCACGGCGACGCAGGTAGAGCGGAGAGACCCTCCACATACGTCTTGGGTCGAGGTTGTTGGTCTTATTGAAACTGTTGCAAGTGGTCTGGGACTTGGAGGAATTAGATAGAAGGAGACGCCCAAGCTGCCAAATTTTGAAGCTGAAAATGGCCGCCCGTCAATCGTCCAGTGCGGCCATCCACCATCTTGCGTATGGAAGAAAACTACGAAATCCGTATTGTTTTATGTACACTATAAAGATAATATTTATATGAAATCTATATCATATGTTGTTATACTTACATTTGCTTTTTAGGTAACGTTTAAATTAACTGCAGGTGCGGTTGAATGAAAAAAAATCTAGCAGAATAAACACTCTACAATGAAAATATTAACATCTTTAACCGTTAACTGCGTAAGACCCCTAGCTACATAGGTAGATGTGCTCATTAAGGAATTCTTCTGCTAACGCGGCCGACACAGCTTTATGAGTTCAAAACCCGTTCAGGGCGTGGATGATCCTCTTTTTACTTCACTTCTGATCCAGAGGAAGGTAATGCCAAATCACCATTGGTTCACCTTGTCCAGAGGCCTTCCCAGTCCTTTTAAATTTTCCTTCATTTATTACTTGCATTATCCTCATTATACGTAGACTTAACTTGTAATATACATATATATAATTTAAAAAATCTAAACCAGAAAAAAATGCCTACACCTTCAGCAATATATTTGTCTGTTGTGTTAAATGAAATAAATGCGAGCTGCTTTTTCTTTGACTTATTCTGCATGGTCTTAGAGTTTGTTTAGTATATTTTTTCTATTACATAAACATCAGTTCTTGCTTAGAGTTGACATTTTCCTTATTTGGTCAAACGTTGATACGGTCACCCTATAAACACATTACTGAATTTTAATCACATTTAATTTACACGCGAAGGTTTGGTATTATGGTTAAAGAATACAAACATACACAGATAATTTGTCAGTGCTTATAAAATATTGTATAGTTAAACATAAAGAGGAACCAAAACTTCCAGTGAACATCGAGAGCTGCATAACGAAAAACAATTCCCCAAAGTGCATGAAATATAATGAATACTACTGACATTTCCTTTAGTCAGTTTTCTTGTTATTAATTTAAATATATGAGAAAAAATAGAACAGTAATCCTTCTCTTTAAATTCTCGAATTAACATATTGACGGCATAGTGAAAAGCATAGAAAAGCACTTTTAATTATCTCCATGCCATCAATTTATATCAACATGTTATATTTCAACAGAAGTTTTCTCTAACACTCCCCTGTGAAATGTGACATTGGGACCACCCTTCTTTTTGAACCTGTTTATGCATCCAAAAGCGACACAACTCATTACCATTTTAAAAATCACAGAAAAGCACAAAGAATGATCTGATTATTTGCATGTCTATGAATGCAATACTTCAGTTTTATTCCATACGCAATATGGCGGACCGTGATACATACAACCGGGGCGGCGGCCATTTTGGGCTTCAATTTATTTTCGAAGTAGGGGTACGTTTGGGCGTCTCCTTCTATTTTATTCCTCCATGGTCTGGGACGACAGATATGTACCAATAGCATCGAGGAACTGTCATCGGAGCTCTGTTGCAGTATTATGACAATAAATAATAAATAAATAAATTACAGCCATATTCAATCCACTAGTGGATGAGGCCTCTCCCAGGAGGGAGGAGATTGGCCTACTTTTCCCACACTGACCAGACGGGTTGGGAGAGGAGAGCCCCAGCTCTCACTGTGATCGCAACTATCTTTTATTAATAGCAGCTCCCCAGTTGCATCACGATGCTGGGTAGGCACCGTTCCAGACCCACACGTCTTGCAAAAAATCCTTGACAGAGCCGGGAATCGAACCCGAGACAATGTCTACAACTCAACACCACCACCATATTTAATCAGTTTCCATTTGCTGTCGTTGATCTCCGGTGACCACTTTTCGAATAGGTCTCTATACTGCCAGTCATTTAATAACGGCTACCGTACATGTTTTGAAACGTCCGTCGTTGGGTTGCCTTTGGACTTCCGCTACTATTTGACGAAGAGAAAGGTCTTGTTCTTGTAAGATAATGATACGCGAGAACTGCTACTTAGATATCGGCTAGCGTGCCATTTGACTGTACGCTATAATCCTTTCAATACAACGTCAATACTGGGCAAGCACAAGGCAAGGACTGAGTATCAACTTCGTATAGTCGCTACACACAACGTGAATAGCAGGTGCGTACATTACAAGACCTATTGACAAAGTTGTATTTTTCAGAGTCAGAAGTTTTGCAATGAATAAATTTCAAAATTCCGTTAAATTTATTGCGTTACTTTAGGAATGTTAAACGTCTTGAACTATGCAATCCAACAACTTCAATGCCACGTTCTATTAAGTATCTCTCATGGATATAATCAACGAAGCAAACTTATAGTCCATATAAAAGTGTGCCCATGGCCTCTACTACGGAACTGTCTACACTCCAAGATAGTTCCCATTCAATAACATGGATAAAAATTACATGTTCTTCCGCGCCGTGGGTTCAATTTGCACTAAATTTTCATGACGTCTTCACTTGACAATAGGGAAAACGCAGAACCCATATTTCATGAGATACCAACAAATATTGTTTGAATACTTACATGCATCGTTGAAGCAATGAGAACTAAACTTTGGTGCGGCATTCACTTGACCAGGAAAGCATCCCAGGCTACCTGCGGTCCCAACAAATAGAAGTAGAATATTTTTAAGAATATTTACTCTTTTTTTGAGCCAATCAGACTCTTTGTTAGTTTACGTGATCTAACACTCCTACACATGAGCAATTTTCCTTGGTTACAGACACTTTACGAAGTTCTTTCAATTCTGAAACTGAAGATTATTATTTTAACACTATAATTTTGGAAAAGCTGATGTACACGTCATGAATAAACATTCTTCAAAATGAGAATTTGTCAAGAGTTTATTGTACTTTGCTTTTAAAATATATTTAAATCCTTGCTTTTTCTGCATTTGAAACTCTTCAGGACAACTATTCACACCTGTATTTCTCAATGTATTTATTATTCATGTGCTTCAGTTACTTAATCAACCCACTAATTCTTTTCTAATTTACCCCATTTATTGCTTGTCATCGTGGCTCTGGGCTAAGTGGTAACAGTTTATTTTATTATTATTATTATTATTATTATTATTATTATTATTATTATTATT
>JAGDQP010000347.1:11146-58675 GCA_022664845.1 Lepisma saccharinum
TATTATTATTATTATTATTATTATTATTATTATTATTATTATTATTAAACAGCAATATCCTATCAATTGGCGCCAGTTCTGCATGCTGATATATTGGCGAAGAGTTGGAACACAATATAGACAATTTCCTTCATGCGACCATCGCAACACATTGTTAATAACTCTAGGCCCCCGACACTGGGCATTAAATGTATGGCCACAGGTTACGTCACGACTTTCAACACTCTTGCCTTAAATCAGTTTGGAGCTTCGGATTGTGGGCCACCAATAAGGTATCGGCGGGCCACTGGTTAAGCGCCTCTTGGTGCACAGTGTTAAACGTACAAGGATAGGGAGTGGATAGTGATACGAAAAGTTTGGGTTGATTGTGGTACTATTTTCTCACAAGTGATTCTCCTCCATTTCATTTCTTGCTTCCGTCTGTAAAGTCTTAGAGCTAACTTTTATCTATCTTCAAGATTTTATATCGTACATCAAATAGAACAGGCTAAACAAATTTACTTTAGATGGTGGGATACACAAGCCTTGACGTTATCATGTGAAATTGGCATATTTGTAATTTGAATTATCGCCACTAGAGGAGAGTATTAAATCTACATTACGTTTGACTTAGTGTAGCTTGTTTTTGTTTTTCTCCCTTTCCTAAAAAAAAAAGCTTTATTTTTTTAGTTGTTTCGTTTCTCTATGTGATATGGGACACGTTCCATCCATTGTTGCTTCCGAATGGATGTTGTATAGCACTGTCCACTACTAATTGTGATCTGAAAAGTTTTATAGAAATTGAACCTTTGCAATAGCAGTAGAAACACGAAACTGAGAAAGAATATGGTGACTCTATCGAATAGCAAAATAAGACAAACGTTTTAAAAAAAATTGAAATGTATTTCTGTAAAACATCCTAAGGCATATATAATAGATAAGTATCACATAGTTTCTAAGTGGGGAAAACTGGCATATTATGTTTTTTATATAAATTTTCTTCATTCACCATATGCGTATAGAGAATGACCACAATGTTTTTTTTCTTATCAGCACACAAAAAAAAACACAAAATCATTCAATATCTTTGGTAATTACCTAAAGAAAGCATTTGACTTTAGATCTCACAACACAGCACAGTTGTTTTTGTTTTTAATTATTTTTTTTTTAAAGATTTACGTAACATTTTTTTTTTTACTTTTCTTAAAACCACATACAATAACAAAAGAAGTTTCATTGGCATAAGACGTTGAAACTTTACAACAATACACATGAACTATACTTTGACATGCAAAAATCCTTTTCAGTATGTTTTTAGTTTTCTCTCAAATCGAACTGTCTTATTAAAACACTGAACAAAAAAATTAAATTCACGTTTTAATATGAATATATACATATATATATGTTACACGATTATGATAACCATAAGTATGTAACAAAAACCACAATCTTTTGTAAACATATATATGTGTGTATGTTTCGTTTCTTAAGAATGTTTACAAACAATTTACCAATTTGACGTATTATGTTTTAGTTTCATTTTGTTTATAACTTATGTTCCCCATGTCTTTTACTAAGAAACAAGTGTAACGTGTTTATGACCTCAACAATGTTTGTGAAACAGTATATAACATTTTCCTCTGCTTTTGTTTATATATATGTTTTATCTGTTCAACTTTTCGTTTACAAAAGCATGAAACAATGCAAACAGCAGTAAACAAATTAGTGATACATATTCTTTTCTCTCTCTTTTTTAAACAAATATTGTATGCATCAATATATATTTCTCTTTCACATATATATACTATATACATATGTATCTATATATATTTATAATAATCCTTCTGTCATTTATATATATATACTTTTTAAATACTTTCCATTTCTTGAAAATATATTTTAGCACATACAGAAAAAAAGGCACTTACCAGGCATGCACGTGGGACGAGGATGTTTATTTCATCTACCAGTATTGTTTTTTTGTTTTTGTTTTTAATTTAGTTTATGTCATTCGTAAATTTACAAGTTCAAAGATTTTGTAAACTTTCTTTCTTCTATAAATGACATCACCATGACACTTTTATGTTTTAAGGCTACGTAATACTCAAGGTGGTATGTTACTGGTTTCATAAAGACCGCATTACAAAGTATAGTAAAATTCGTTGTTTCTTTAGCAAAAGGAAATATTTCTTTATAAAAGCGAGTGATCTTATTAATGTAGAACGCATTTCATATTTTTTTTTGTAAGAGATAGACTACAAACCTTAATATCAGACAGATTTCACCACAAGATGGAATAACTCCATTGATAACTATGGAATCAATAGACTGCTATCTTTCGAAATTGCAAGTGAAACTTTTGACCTTTTACAGCAGCTTAAAGCTACAAGCTCTGCTATCTTTGGTGAATTTCTAGAATTAAGTAGAAGATACGCACGTGCTCTGTGTGGTTGATGTTCTACACTGGGGCCAGGTTTGACTTGAAGGCCCCTCGGTAAGGTTTACAGCTGGTGGTTTACCATTATCTTCTATAGTATACAGATGTTGGCCTACGATCTCAAGTGCCACAACCGTTACATTCGATTTGTCCTACCGAGAATCGAACTCTGTGATTGCAATGCAACGACTGAAAACACAGATCCACTGGGTGACATTTCTACCTCGGAATGACCGAGATACTAGCGCGCCCGCCTTCTGTATGCTTGGTCACGGGTTCAAATCCTGCCGGGGACCATTGAATGGAGTGGTTGGAACGGAACAGAGTGAAAAACTGTAGGTCCGATCTTTAGAAGTTCACCAACTCGTTTAGAACGTTAATAATAAACTCACTCACTCACTGGGTGACATTTCCATAATGTAAAAATCTATTTCTAGAAGGTTCGTTTTCTATGCTTTGACCGTCTTGCAGTTTCACAATATAGTGAACACTCACATATCAACGAAAGACCATTTAGCCTGATCATTTCAACATAACGCAATTCCATCAATCACAATATTGCAATTATATTGGAAACTGGTTTGTGATTGGCTATGGAATTCATGCTGAAGGATGGGGAGTTCAACAGAAGTCGAGGTCGCGAAATGAAATTTGTTCCATTGAAGTATGATGTAGCTTTAAAACACAATGTTTTTTTTTTTTACATTCAGAAAATATAACGAAATTATCAATATTCTCAAATTTAGTTGTTTTTTTTTTTAAAAAAAAAGGATGGAAACAAGAGACAAGAAGATACAAGTAAATACCCAAACAAATCTTACACAAATACTTGTTAACAGTTTTACATATCGTACACACACAAAAAAGAGAGTAATAATGCTGTCATGATTTCTCTTGTTTTCCTCAATTTAAAAAAAAAAAATTAACATGAAATTCATTCAGTCTTTTTTCTTAAATCTTCCATGCAATAATTGTTTCAAAGGAAACATTTCATTCGTGCATTTTTCTTGTCACTATATTTCACGCTTTAATGCATGTATATAGATACACAAACATTCAGACTCAAACATACATGTAAAAATGTTTTTTCTTTCTTTCTTTGTCTCAAACACACACAAAAATACATGTATGTTCCTACTAAAACAGAAACAGAAAGTATAGGAACTGAATTCTTTTTAAAAGAAAAAGTCTCGTCTGGCTGTACATTGTTAATGTAATGCTAAACTGTATGTCAATATTCACACTATACGTAGTTTGAAGTTGTTGTTTGTTTTTTTTTCACCATTTTAAAAATAAGTCTCTTTATTTATTAATCTACTCATCTCTTTAGGAACCACAAACAATAGGTTGCAACACAGACTAACTAGGTTTTGCTTTTTTACATTCTAGTTTAATAATTGTTTTTCTATATTGGCGGAATAATGGCAGCTGTACTATTTTTTTTTAAAGAAAATCACATGACAATTGTCCTTGGTCTGCTCATAAACATATGTTTATATTATCTTTTCTAGTTCTTTCTTTTAAGGTTTTTAGTTATCTTTAGTCCTTTTCGTAGGGTCATCATTGCAAAACTGATCAGGAGCAGACCAGCGCCTCTTACGGGGATGTCCTGAACTCTGAGGTGAAACGTGGTTACTCACAGGGGCGGATGGTGTTGGAAAACCAATTTTACCATCACTTTTATGTTTTGTCGCTAGTGTCTGTTTGCTACTGTTATTGTTATGTGAAGTAGACATCACATAACCATGTACCGCAGTACTAGTACTACCACTACCACTTACACTGGAAGCCTTGGTCAGTTTAGGAGACGTCGCTGTCGGTGATGACGATGATGACGTTGATGATGTTGAATTTTCTGGTTGAGGCGTGAGAGAGACACACACGTCACCAACTTGAAGTTTATGACACGACAGTCCAAAACACTGCATTGTGCGCTCGGGAGAACATGATGCCCATCCTTGAGTGTAGACAAAAAATGGATGTTCCACAGATGTTTCAAATTCTACCTGTAATGAGACAAGCAATCTATCATCAGCATACTTGGTTTTATCAACAGAAGGTTACAGTGAAAAGGTACATAACAAAATATGACAGACACGAATAAACTATATACAAAGTCAGTCAGTCACAATAATCAGTCGACCAATTAAGGATACGAAAGGTGAAAAGAAAAGAAAACGAAAAGATAGGGAAAAGCAACAGAAAGGAAACGAAAGGAAAATATAATGATAAGAAACGAAAGGAAAGGAAGCAAAGGAAAAATGTAAGGAAAGGAAACGAATGGTAAGGCAAAAAAACGAAAGGAAAAGTACGGAAATTAAACTAAAGGCAAGGAAAAGAAAGGAAAGGAGAGGAAAGAGAAAGGAAAGGAAAGGAAAGGAAAGGAAAAAGAAAAGAAGATTCACGAACAATATACCACATTTTCTATAATTTGGTAACAAAGAACTGAAAATCCCAGCTCCTAGTCCAGTGACATTTCCACGGATACAACCGGTAAAATTTTACACTGGATATTTTAATAACAAGAGAAAGGATTTATGAAGGAATGAGCCCTGATCTTATTCAAGGAGACATCCCGGCACTAGCCTGGTATCGCCTAGGGAAAACCTCAGTCATGAAGGTTGACAGCTAGGATCAATCCCAGAAGCTTCCGAATGCGATAAATATTCACTTTGTTAGAAGAGCGGTATAAAATGGCCTTTGCTGTATCCGTGCTAACTGTAATAAATAAATAAATAACACCTAAAACACTGAGATATTGCCTTCTATGACCGTGTTATATTGGATGAAATCGGTTCAGCCATTGTTATAGGACATGCGAATACATGTATGATTAGTCTTGTTACCATGGAAACGGTAATTTTAATGTGCCTGAAATCTTGAAATCTTTACTATTATGTCAAATTTGTTTGAAATCGGTTTTGTGGGGTCTCGTTGCCATTCATTTATTTTTAAAAGTGAATTTTATTTTTCAAAATGCAGTCATTTAATTTTAAAAAAAAGAGAGATTCATTTGCAGCTTTACGTAATCACATTCTTCGATATAGGCAACCTCCCAAATTCAAGTGCTTTGTGGGTTATATAAGCAGACAGGGGTCTTCGCTGTACTGGTAGGTTTTTGTTGGTCGACAACTGGAATTTTCTAGTTTCTTTCTCCTACATTTTTCATGTTTATCTTCAAGAAATTATAACAAATTCACTGCGGTAGGGATGGACACGAGTCGAGCTAAAACTCGACTCGACTCGAAACTCGACTTGAATTCGAGTCGAGCCAGAGGTAATTTTCTCGAGTTGAGTTTCGAGTCGAGTCACTGTTTTTTGGTCGAATCGAGTTTGATATTTGGCTTGCCCGTGCGACTCGATTTATAGGTTTTTTGGTACTCTGAATCGAATGAAAACGTCATCAGGTCAAGAAAACCAACAGCAATAGAAATTTATCGCGGAGGGGAAATTTAGGGGGGGGGGGCGATTATTTTTACATGTTACGAAGCTTTCTTTAGAAATATGTCTAATGCGGAGACTCTCATGTCAGAAATTCTGGAAGTTAGCTTCTCCTTTCATCATCCCCTGACACGAAAACCACCCTCAGTTAAGATGTTTATAAATAAGACACAGTCATATTCGATCCACTACTGGATGAGTCCTCTCCCCGGAGGGAGGAGTTGGTCTGCTGCTCCCACGCTGATCAGACGAGTTGGGAATGGAATGCCTAAGCTCTCAACTGTGATCGCCACTGTCTTTTATTCAGAGCAGCTGCCCAATTGCATCACGATGCCGGGTCAACACCGATGTATTTGTGCCCCCAACGGGAATCGAACCCGGGAACGCTCGCACTGAACTCGAGCGCGCTATCGTCTAGGCTACGTAGATATATATAATAAATCTCAGCTGTATTCAATCCACTAGTGGATGAGGCCTCTCCCCGAAGGGAAGAGCTGGTCTACTGCTCACACGCTGACCATACGGATTGGGAGAGGAGAGCCGCAGCTCTCACTGTGATCGCCACTGACTTTATTAACAGCAGTTCCTCAATTGTCCTCACGATGCTGGGTCAACACCGAAATTTTTTAGCCCCCGCCGGGAATCAAACCCGGGACCGCTCGCACTGAAGTCCAATATACCTAACAGCAGTAGAAGTAGTAAAGTACTTTTCGAAAAAAAATATACGCATATATAAAATAGTCACTTTTATTTATTTGAAGTTTTCTCCAAAATCAACGTCCTGATCATTGTGTCAGAATCGTATCGTGCTTGTCAAACAGATGCCTGGGTGGATTCTTAACGATATAGATGAAAAAGATATCTTTGTTGTTGGTTTCTTTGAAATTCTTGGGTGGAAGCTGTATTATCTTTGACCGTACTTGTCCTTGCGAATCTTAACGGAAGTTATAAAAACATTTGTACTACGGTTACAAGAGTACGGGGGAAGTATTGTGCCCAACTGATTTATGATTATCGTTTCGGTCGCCCGCTAAAATCATTGTGAACAACTAAGATCAGGTTCTTCAATTATTCTTTCGGAGACTTTGCAATAAACATTTTGTCTCCACATCTGCTGAGTACAAGCAGAACTGTGGTACGTACAAGCAAGAAGGTCGATTCTTGCTCTCTCTCTCCCAGCATTCGCGAGGAGTTCCAATCAGCATCTTTGCAATTGATGGCCAAAAGGAAATCTGTATTTGTCAAAGTGAGAGGGGAAAAATAACTGTTTTCAGAGGACAATTTCATTTCGTCTCTTCTGTCTCCCCCATTTCCTGCGAATAAAAAAATGTAGGATGATTGAGTTAAAGAAAAGGTTCGCATGATTTTAAGTCTGCCATTTAATCTAAGACGGAATAAATAAAAATAAATCCACGTCCTTCCGAATACAAAGCCAACGCTTTACCAACTGAGCTAGCTTGCTCGGTGTTAATAGTTTATGTTGTTGTGTATGCTTTCACTGAGCGGCCGTAACTTAGTCGGTAAAGCATTGGCTTCGCATTCAGAAGATCGTTGCTTCGATTCCCGTGTTCGGACATCCTGAATGGAGTTTTCCAGGATTTTACTGTACTACCATGCATATGACAGAATGCTATCTTCAGTACAGGCTTTAGCCGATGCCTTATCAAATCCTTCCTCTCCTTATTGTTATTGTAAGTATTCAGCGTTAAATTGCATCTGAATAATTTGGAATTTGTTAATGGATAAATACATTCATAAATGATTAATTACTAGAACCTTAAATAGTGCTGCGGTATAATAATAATAATAATTAACAGAAATTAATTTTCAACTGGTCACTCTAGAAGTCAAAAGTAAATAGAAGAAAGTGTATTAGCTTAATCACAGTGCCAATCCATGGTAAGATGCCGAGTAGCGATAGCGAGAAAATATGCTGGACAGGTTGTGGATTTTTTTTAAAAATCGCAATTAAAAGGGTCTACTATTGTTTATCACAACTTAGGTTTTTCTAATATTCAGCCCTTCTGGATCGGCCCTGTGAAGTTTAATTAAACATAAGAAAACAGGATTTTATTTTCGAAAAACATAATAACGCTGTGCACTGATGACCTCAAAATTCCTCGTTAGGTGAAACGGTTTTGGCCTAACGGGAAGACAAGAGATGGCCAAATGTCGATAGAAGATTATCCGGATACAGGATGGATAATTACTCATCGGATGGCGGATATATTAGTCCAGTCATTAGAGACATAAAAAAAGTTTTTTTGGTGCAAAAGGTTGAGGAGTCTCGAAATTTGGCAGGAGTGTACACTTGGGGTTCTAACTATAAGGCAAAATTTGTGACCTTGAGGGACCGCCGCACGCGCCGCCATCTTGAAAAATGGCGACAAAAAGGCAGGTTTTAGAGATTTTTTTAAAAAATTGAAAATTGGAGTGGATTTGCAATGTAATTCTCTACAAAGTTACTTATATAAAATTTTGAAAATTTCGCCATTTTGAATCAAAAATTGCGGAAAAACATCTATTTAAAGTATACCCGATCCAAACCACTGAAGCTAAACAAACGAAATTTGATATGGTGATGTATCATCAAGAGTAGATTACGGGAAAATTACAAAATTTGGAGAAAATCGTCATCTTCAATCCGATACGCTGGACAAATTATATATATAAAAAAAAAAACACCCAGGCCGAACCGCTGGAGCTAGAGAAACGAAATTTGGCATAAATGTGTACCATTAAGGGTAGGTTACGAGAAAATTACGAAATTTGAAAAAAGTCGCCATCTTGAATCCAATAGAGCCGATTAAAATACATGTGCATATCTTTTTAGATATGTATGTTTCTCGGCCATACTGGATCCAATATGGCAAGTCTTTTCAAATTTCAAAATGTTATGGTAAACTACACTTGATGACAAATTTTCGTGCCAAGTTTCTTTTCTCTGGATCCAGCGGTTCGGCCTGGGCATATTTCGACATATATACGTTTGTTGTCCATCCCTACACTGCAGGAACGTCCACTACAAAAAACAAGTTTATTAAATATCGGGGCATGGATTGAAAAGTTGGTAGGAGACTGGCTAACGGGGCGGAGTGATAATTTGATCGAAGTTGATTGAAAAAGATTCTAGGGAACATTTTTAATGTGTTTACGGAATTTTGTTCACGGCAACCAAAACTTACTCAAATATGAGGGGTTAAAGTATGGTGTCCAGCATATGGGATTCAATGGGAAATGCTTATATTTAGGTGACGGGATAAAAGTCATTTGATAATTGGGTCGAATTTGGTTTTAATCGATGGTAGGCAACAGTACTACTGTGTTGCCAGAATTTGGTTTACGGAGGGATGCAAAGGCGTATGGGCAATATGCAAATTTAAATAGAATATCTTGAAAATGGCTAGCGCAATCGTAATGAAACTTGCAAAACATAGTACTGACACATTTTCATAATCCTTTCCCAATTGAATCCCATATAATGGACCACACACTTTAACTCCTAATATTTCAATAAGTTTTTGGTTGCCGTGAACAAAATTCTGTAAAAACATTAACAATATTCCCTAGATTGAATTAAAATCAAATTCGGCCTCCAAGCCTGGATAAAATATAGCACGCATACAAATAAAAAATAACCTGCTCGTGTTTGTTTAACTCGATTAAAAAATACTAAAAGCACTCTGAAAATGCATACTCTCTCTCTCTCTCTCTCTCTCTCTCTCTCTAAAAGCACGTGCAAGTGCAGGATGATGCAATGTGAACTTGACAGCAGAACCGAGAACTTCTTGCACAATATTGTACGGTGCTGCCATCTGTTATTGACTGCTATCAACTACGATCAGCACATCCACTGAAATAGCAATGCGAGCAAAGTTCAAGTTAGATGCAGGCACGTGTGTGTCACTAAAATTGACGTCACACGCAAGGAAGACAAGGACAACACTGTCAGTGTATTAAAAAAAATGTATGCATGGATGGGTCAAAACGAGAGAAGGGGAAGGAAGTATGTGTATGCAATGAGTGTGAGTGAAACGAAAACATCGATTTGATCCGTCAATATGATAATTAATCACAAGTGACTGGACTGGATACGCTTATACATGATATAGGCGAAGTTCACATTCACCTACTGTCAGTATGTGTATATGTGTTGTCTATGTATATAACAAAAAAGTCACCATGTCATTTTCTTTCACCACAATATCCAAGTCATCAAGCACGGGAATATGCGAAACAAAGAAACAAACGAAAAAAAAAAATCAATTGCAAGCTGCTATTTTTATAACATGAATATGGTACTCTCCTGTCAACTTCGCCCTTTCATTTTCATTCAACAGCTGTTCGTGAGCAAACAGCGCTTTGAAAATCCGAGCACTGTGCTTTAAGAAAAGCGTGGTTACCAAATTATGTTACTTTAATTGCATGACTTATGTGAGCTTGTTTAATTCTTTTACTATAGAAACAGCTGTTGTTTGAAATTATATCGTCTTGAGCTAATACAAAAATTACGAACTGTGTTACTTTTGTGTAGTACAAAAAATACCAGAAACTGGACAAATAGCGGATTGTAACCACAAAAGAGGTTCTGGTCGCTACCTTACCCATCCCTACCACATGAAGTGTTCCTTCAAGGACATCATCCCGCAAATGGTCCAACTTATGAAGGGTTTATAGCTTACGCAAATATTTGTGGCCTAATCCTGTCACAACAATGAGAAGTTTGCACAAGTTGCACACACGGCATACTGTACCACCAATGGACGACGAAAAACCTTGGAAGTAGGATGGCAAAGATGAGTAAGGATTAATCCAGTTCCAGTGTTAATTCGAACTATGTGATCACTGTCACTAAACTACAATATCTGGATCAATCTAGTTAAGAACCACAGCGCAACGAAGATAAGAAAAACATCTTCGAAATAACACAGATAATAATTATTATCTCTATGTATGCACACTATATTAGGGCTATGAAGATGTCATTTAGCACTTGTCTAGCTAAAGCAATAGTTTCGACGCAAAAGCTTTGTGACTACCATAGCTTTGCTGTTCCTTGGAATAAGAATCCATTAAAAAGATATAAATACTGTTCTCTCTCTCTCTCTCTCTCTTCAGAGGCGTCGATCTGGAACTTGCCAAAACCCAGTCATATCAATATCTTTGTGAAAAATATGGCAGACTGAATGTGGTGATACCCCTTTCCTTGATTACCACAAGTAATTATTTCTGTTCGTTGTTCGGCTTGCCCTCTCAACCTTACACAGACAATCAGTCACCATTCTTAAAATGTGTACGCATTTCCTCCTGCCGAAAAACTTCCTTTCCTTACCGGTAGATGTCATCTTAGGTCAATAGCTTATTTTCTTAAAGATTTTGAGAAATAAATTCTGTGATTGGTCACGCATTTTCCTGTTACCTGAAATAAGGCAGTAAGAACCAATCATAAGCTTCAATTCATCAGGGCGTTGAAGAAAATAAGTTCAATTCATGAGGGTGTTAAGTTGACGAGAGGTCAGAGACATCTAGCAGTGAGGAAAGAAACTTCTTTGAAACCAGAGGGAAATGTATACACAAATGTAACTTGCTTCTCTGTGGTAATACTACTTCTTAATTCAAGTATCTCACATTACTTGTCCTCATGTTGATGAGGCAATGCCAACAAACTAGAGAAGTCACTACCGGGAATCAAACTTGAGGAGTTGTCACATCAAAGGCGTGACCTAACCACTGGAATACACAAAGTTTAATTGAAATTCTGTTTCGATTGATCGAGGTCTTAAACCAGCTGCTGAGTTTCTAAACACGGGACCTACAGTTTTAGCAAAGTGAGCCCCAAAGCACTCTGTTCAATGAACTCGTACGGGACTTGAAACCCTGAGAAAACTCTCTGTTCCAACCTTGGAACTTTGAAATTTCGTCTTACATAATGATCACTTCTTTATCGGTTCATGTAACCTTTAGATATTAGATCCTCTTTTATATAAAGGTTCATTTATATCCCTTCTTCTCCCTCACGCACCAGATCAAATCACGTACTTTATACTAGTCGGAACATCGTACAGTATCAACTCCGTCTGTGCTCCACAAATAATACTTCTTACTTCTGACAAATACGAAAAAAATATGTGGCTAATGATCAAAATAATATACAGTATATAAAAGCAATATAAATTATAAGAACATAATAGGCAAGTCTGGTTAGTAACCTACTGAAAGGGTACCAAACATTTACACATACCATAACAATAGAGGAAGAAGCATTTTTATCCTATACCACAACACAAAAATCCCTCTTTTCAAATTTCTTTAGCGTTGCAGTTTATGAAATCAACAAAATGAAAGAAAGATGTTCATATCTCTTACGTCCAGAATAGCCGAAGTTCTACTCTGCTGGTGTGAAGATGTTTATTTAGTGATTTCTTAACGAGAGTCGGACTGAGGGGGAGGATTGGAAAAACAAATGGCAACGTTTAGCAAAGAAACTGTCAGAGAATATCCATATGTCACTGGATTGTGAGATTTCTCGTCTACTATATGTCAATTCTTATGTTAGAGATATTTTGTTCAGAAGTAATATTGGAAGCGACACACTTTAAACACGATTCGATCCCTTTTCAACTGAGTTCTTACTGAACAGACAAAGGAACTTCTATCAGCGCCTAATATGGCAATGAAATGCATAAGGAAGCACTCGATTACTACACAGCCCAACCCATCATCCTCATCTTCTTAAGTACGGTGGGCTCTTTTTTTGTTTTTTCTTTACAAGAAAACTTTTTGTAGTAATGCCATCAAGGACTGGTTTGTTCGGCACCAGGTGAGGCTCTCCTTCCAGTCGACCTTGCTACTACTCTTTCGCTTAGTCTACTCAAGGCGTGGGGAGGGGGAGTCAGAGAGAGAAGAACCAGCCAGTCAGCAACATAGCACAGCTTCTTTCTTGGTCCAAAAAACTTGCGGTCAACGGCCTTGGCAAGGTTCCTCACGTACACACTCCACACATGCATCAAGCATCTAACATGGTATCGCACCGGATTGGTCGTTAGAACAGAAAAGTTCAACAATGATGTTTATCAAAACAAGCTAAAGAACTACAGAAAAAAGCCCAAATAGATTTTTTTTTTTCTTGTTTGAGCGACGAAAGAAAATGGGAGGAGAAGTGTTACTACGTTACGACAACCGGAAGACGCCACATGTTATGTGTGGTGTGTGTATGCGTGTGTAGTACGGTATCGTCCTCCTTTTTTATTTTTTATAGGCTCCCGGACATGATGAACACAGAAAAGAGATTCTGTTTGCTAGTGAAAAGTTCGCGTAGGGTCGTGCCAACAAAAAAGTGGGGGAAGAAGTCCGTTGACCCTTTAACATTGAAAAAAAAAGAATTAAAAAAAAAGAGAGGTACTGACCGTTTGATCACGTAAAAACAGGAGAGGTCAAAGTAAATCACATTGCACAAGCAATTTGTGATAAACGGGAGAAATGTTTTAAAACGTAGAAAAATGCATTTTTTAATCTATCTCTAAATGAGTAAGCATGCCAATAGTATTTATCTTGAATATTATTTGCACATAAACACCTCATGTGTGTGTATAAAGTTCTGAATTATAAGTGCCATGTTGAACAAAAACCTGTGTGGCCCCCAAACCCGTGTGTTTGAAGCCACACGACACATATTTACTTATAAATTCCTTATTCAGCATTAAATTCTTCATCGTCACTATGAAATCGATCTCATGCTTGGACTTTTGGAAAAATTTTCATTCTACTTTTCATAATAGTTCTCTCTATCAGCATAAAAAAATACTTGGAATCGATTTAGTCGTTTTCATGTTATGCACGAATTTGTGTTCGAATATCCTAATCATGAAAATTGTAAATATTTTTAACATTCTAATGTGGTAGAACCCTACATAAGCATAAGCTCAAAGTCTAACCGATCACACAAAATGAGCGAATATGTTTTATGAATAATTAATTTCAAGTTTCTTCTTAATAACTCTTTTAAAATGACCCGATTCACTGCCGCGCCATGTATATATAGCCTCCTGCGTAGCCTAGTCGGTAGCGCGCTAGACTTCAGTGTGAGCGGCCCCGGGTTCAATTCCCGGTGGGGGCTTAAAATTTCGGTGTTGACCCAGCATCGTGAGGATAATTGGGGAGCTGCTGTGAATAAAGGACAGTAGCGATCACTAAGTTATCAAACTATAGATTATAAGATCTATTTTGTTGAGTTTTCAGTTATCAGTAGTACACAAATTAACATTTTCATGCAAACTTTTAAAGATAACTAACGCAAACTAAGGTATCTCCCATTCCCAATGCTAAAACATTTTAATAAAGCGTTTTAAATTACACTATGCACTTCCAGAGAGTACAATATGTTGTGTCCTAACTCAAAATAACTTTCCAAGTCTTTTCTTAGTTCTCAGGAGGAAAAAAGAAACGCCAATATCTGCTTGTTCCCTATTGCTTTCTATGGTTTCAACGCCTTAGTGAGACCCGCGGTGTGACGTCATATTCGCTACCTCCAGGCCTGTAGAGTATTCCGAGAGCCTCGGAACTGCCCATCTAAACTTCATCTTCTTCACAGTTTTGATTAGGTATATCTTCTACCTTTGTTTATGCGCGAATCCATGCATATGTCTTCCTTCCCTCCTGGCTATTCCTAGCATGCATCTATCCATTGCTCTTTGTGTAATTCCTAATCTTTGAGTCATTTGCGTATTCAGTGTCCAAGTTTCACAGCCGTACATCATTACAGGTAAGACACATTGATTATAAACTTTATGCTTCAGGCACATTGGTAGTTTGCTTTTGAAAATAAGTGTAGTCTTCCAAACGAACTCCACGCCATTTTACATCTTCTATTTATTTCATCAGTCAACTTGGCATTCGATGTCGTGAGCTGGCCTAGGTAAACATACTCATCAACTATGCCTATTGTCTCGCTGCTAATCGTTATTTCCTTCTTTGCAGCATGTTGATTCTGGATTCCTTTTGTTTTACCCATTTTAAGACCTTTCGAACTCTCGTTACACAGCTCTTCCATTCTGGTTTGTACTTCTTCTGCACTTGAAGCAAACAGGACTATATCATCAGCAAATCGTAGGTGATGATGAAACTATTCGCCATTGATCTTTATTCCAACTGCATGCCAGTTTAAATTTTGGAACACTCTCTCCAGGACCGCAGAAAACAGTTTTGGAGAAATTGAATCTCCTTGCCTTACTCCTTTTCTAACTTTATTTTACACTTTCTTGATGTAGTATAATGACAAATCTGGCAGTCGAATAAATGTTTCGCAGTTACTTGATGTATGCACTTTCGATGCCTTGAAGTGATTTAAATACTGCTGCCAAGGAGACCGAATCGAAAGCTTTTTCAGAATCTATGAATCCTAGACATAGTGAAAATTCATGTTCATCAGTCCTTTCCATAACTTCATTCAATGTTTGTATGTGGTCCATTGTGCTAAATCCACGACAAAATCCGGTTTGTTCCCTTCCCTGGTTAAAATCTAAGTCTTGCTCAATACGATTCAAAATAACTTTGGTGAACATTTTGTATAGAACTGACAGTAAACTAATTGATATATATATATATATATCAGGGGAGAGACGGGTTGGGAGAGGAGAGCCGAAGCTCTCACTGTGATCGACACTGTCTTTTATTCACAGCAGCTTCCCAATTGTAATCACGATGCTGGGTCAACACCGAAACTGAACCCGGGACCGCTCGCACTGAAGTCGAGCGCGCTACACTGAGAGAAAAATTGACTGCGTTTAGAAGGAAAAAACGTAGATTCCGGTTACAGGCGGCTTTCCTGGCGTTGCATATGCCACGGCAGGAGGACTGCATTCTGTGTTGGGGCTCAAGATTTTCTGTACTGTGTTGGAAGGAACAGAACCAAGGTAGCAAGGATAGCGCAGACGTACCTGTACGTATGTTTGGTTCAGAACTGAGAGGGTGGGGTTCTAGATTCTCATGACGGTGGTCTAGATTTTCTAGGTCATACCTTTGATTTCCATGGTCGGTGGTCTAGAATTTCTTGTCTACACTCTTGGTTTTCTTGACAGTAATCTAGATTTTCTAGGCTTGAACTTTGATTTCTTTAGCTGTTGTCTAGATTTTCTTGGTCATGTTCCTTATTTCCTTGATGGGGTCTATATTTTTTAGACTTTACCTTTGATTTTTTAAGCGGTGGTCTAGAATTTCTTATCAGTACTCCTGGTTTTCTTGACAGTGGTCTAGATTTTCTGCACTACACCTTGAACAGTATTCTAGAATTTCTAGCTGTTGTTCCGTATTTTCTGGATATTACTGTAGATTTCCTAGACCACGCCTTCGACTTCTATAAACCCTTTTCTAGAATTTCTGGGTTATGCACTTGATTGCCTGTACGGTGATCTAGATTATTTTGACTATACTACATATCGTGGTCTAGAATTTCCAGGTTGTGCTCCAAATTGTTTGTGTGGTGATCTAGAAAATTTACCCCAATTTTTCTTTAACCGATTCGACAGCATATTGAATTACATAGCACATTCCACAGATCGTTGTAAAAATAAATAGGAAAAGTTGTTTTGCAGAATCCAAATGTATACAAAACAAACAAACTTACCTTCAAATGTCTTAATTAGACAACTAAATCCAAACCTATTTAAAATATCAGAGAGGCACATTCTGCTTAGTTCACTTCACTTCAGTGCACAAAATATTTGCCGACAGACCTGCCAATAGACTCCTATTTTCACTTTATTTACTCGGTGGCCAGTATCACAAACCGTTCATTTGCTTCTAATACATGGTAACTGCTTCTCAGCCACTGCGCGCCATCACCAACCAGTTTAAAATCTGTTTACATAGTTTGTAGTCTGTGGGATCGTACAGATCGTAAGGATCGTACACAGGAGTGGGACTGTGTAGTATCCGTACAAAACTATTTGAAATTGCATTAAAAGAATTTTCTGTATTCTGCAAGTGCTAACGAGGGGTAGACATGATTTTCCGTCTATTAGAGGCTGTAGCTGTACAAATTGGTCATGGCTGAGCGACAAACATGTACGTAGCCTGGTATAGAAAATCTTGTGTGTGATGCAGAATCTTGCTAAATTTCACCTCTCCGGATTATCTAGACTAAAATTCAGCAATTTTTCTCTCAGGGTATATATATGAGCTCCTGCGTAGTCTAGTCGGTAGCGCGCTCGACTTCAGTGCGAGTGGTCCCGGGTTCGCTTGAGGGTTTAAAAATTACTTTTTTGACCCAGCATCGTGAGGACAATTGGGGAGCTGCTGTGAATAAAAGACAGTGGCGATCACAGTGAGCTTCGGCTCTCCTCTCCCAACCCGTCTGGTCAGCGTGGGAGCAGTAGACCAACTCCTCCCTTCGGGGAGAGGCCTCATCCACTAGTGGATTGAATACGGCTGTGATTTATATATATACACACACACACACACAGAGAGAGAGAGAGAGAGAGAGAGAGAGAGAGAGAGAGAGGAGTATTTTTTGTAAATTTCAATCTTATTTTAAAGAAGGGTCGGACTTCTGGCGCCTTCTGCTACACTATCTTCTGGCGCTCTGCGGTTCCACACCAAATTATATTCACTGGTTTCCACACTGCCCTTGTGCAACGTTTTAGTTCTTTCTCTCTCTTCCTGCTCTCAGCCACAAGTTCGCTAGTTCTCTCGTAAAGCGAACAGAAACACTTTAAAACTCTCTCATCTCCTTGACAGTAACTCACATTCCTTTCCATTCCTCTGGTTGATTACGAATAGAGTCGCTTGCTTTTTACGCACGATGTTTTGATGCCTTGCTTAGTTTTCTAAAGACAGAATTGTTTTAAATTGGAAATAATTAAAAATATGCGTAAGAAAAGAATATTCGGTCGGTTTCACACTTCCTGTGAGAATAACGTGCAACACCGCTCCAAATCCGATCACGTGTAATACCACTTTGAACTTCATATATCCAAACATCCTTAAAGGGTCCCTCCCAAACATGTTGTGTGTTGCAGCTCGGCGTTTTGAATGAACAGGTAATCCGCCAGGATTACTCAACTTAAAAACATGCAAATCGCACCGCTGCATCCCTTGCATTATTTTCAATTAAGTAAACCTTTGGTGTTTCCTTGTTCCTGCAGAATATCCCACCGCTAAATTTCATCAACAAGTGAAATGTGATATGAACTCAGAATTAACGGTTTCAATTTTCAATTCAGTCTTCCTCCCTTGGCGGATATTTCCTGAAGTATTGAAATTTCTGAACATTACTAGTAATTTACTAGAAATAACCTAAATTCGAATATCTATGATTACTGTACATAAGACAAATTATTCCAAATTTTTGTATGGAACTCAAAATTCCATGTATAACTCGAAAAAATTATAGCAATCAAATCACTGCCAAACAGTTTTTCAATTCTGATCGTTCTGTTGTGGAAAAATAAATCTCACCAGATTATTTTATAGTTGAAATTAAGGGAATGGGCAAAAAAAGATTATTTTTATCAAACTACTTCGATTTTGTCGAAAGGTACTGACTAGTATGCAACCCGTGACTGATTACTGTTTTGCGGGAAGCGAACTTCAAGCATTGCTACAGTTCTGTAGAACTATTCTACAGTTTACTTTGGCTTGTATTCCTCTTGATTCTTGAAGTAGGGGTGTTCGGAATTCCGGGCTTCCTACTTCCGAATCCCCTACCTTGAAGTAATCTTCGACAGCTGAGCGATTATGTTCGTTTTGCTCTGTGTTTGAGCCTCACTTGGAACTCGATAATTTCCAATCTTTCACACGAACGGTTGGATTCTAGAAAGCCAGCTTAGCAAAGTTAACCATCACTTACGAAAATAAACACCTTTTATAGACATAAAGTGACAAGAAAATCAACATATTTTTTTTCTTTTCGGGAATTACTGCAAACAGGTGGAAATAAAATGTTTCACAATCACTGCAAGTATATGAACAATACTTGGGTAAAATTTAGTTGAAAACAGGAGATTCATACTGAAGTTGGAATAATTATATTTAAACATGATTTCCAATTACTAACATAAAACTTAGCTAACTATATTTTATTACAACCACTTTTCTCACTTATTTTTACTTTCCTAGTAGCGGCGCAACAACACTTGTAAACTACGTCATTCTAGTTCAGAAGCATGGCGCTGAATGACGACGTGTAGGTCAGGAGCACGTGTAGTTTGAACACCACACAAAAGCCCACGGCTTTCGTTGGTATGCAAGTAGTATATGACAAAATATGACGACTCTGGCCCACTCCATGCTCTTGAATGCACATCGAGAAAACAAGTCAAGATTAGGTGATTTCTAAGAGTTTTATCTTCACAGTTCGGTTAAACATTCATATAGCATTAGTAAGTGTCCTGAACCAAAGTTGCTTAAGTACTAGCGAGCTGGGCAGCAATAGTGCAAAACCACGGCAGGACGAAGGGATCTGTTAAGAATGTTCAGTAAATGCAGGACTTGAAATATCTAGAGCCGTCTTGACAATGTTGGGTCTATATTAATGAGAAATGTATGTTTATTATTCACCGAGGAATCGAACGATTTCTAATTCCTTGTTTGAATTCTGTAGCTCCTTTTACGATTTTTTATATTCATTAAACGAGCATAATCAAAGAACACTGAACATAATATGAAAGTTGTCAAAAAATATGTAACCTGTTTTCCTTTCAAATCTAGACACAGAGAAGGAACAAAATAGTTGGACACAAAATATATGTAATGTGAAGAAGTGTTGATAAGAATAGACGAAAGAGAGATGAACAATTCTGGAGACAAAGAAACTGTTTATGACACTGGTTCTATACCATACTACTAAAGGTGTGATTGAAGGAAAAAGAGGAAAACGAAGAAGACGAATGTAATGTCTTAACAGTAGATAAATATTATGCTATGACGACAAAAAATAATGTAGAGGGCTGAAAGACCTGTCCCTTTCGGCCGATCACTGATGATGATTTAGAGTAAATAAGAAACCAATACAAAATTTTTCATTTCACAATATCTTAGCAACAAATTCATGGTTTGTAGTGCGATAAACATGTAAAATTTTGTAAAGTTTGTGTGTGTGAAGCCCATTCTGTTTGAAGAATTCACTGACACAATGCAGTAAATCATCCATGATGATAGATGGGCCCTAATTCATTCATCATCATTGATGTTCTTTCTGTCCCTGCATTAAAGTTTCGGAAATCATCGCTGCATTGTTGATTTAGTCATAACGTTATCATACCATAATGCCCTTGCTTTGACGATGAACTTTACATGATGAACTCTTTGCGTTCAGAAAATCGATAACAGATTTCAGTTCTTCGCACGTGGAAGGGGCTTCCATTTTCTTGTTTATTTCGGAACGAATAGTCGCACCGTCATCGCCTTTTGACTTTCTCCAGGCGTGGGGACTGTACAGAAACAACAAAAATTCTACTTAAAAAAAATCTTTATTCACCTCGACAAGTTTTATGTCTTATTAACTTTCTGCCGGATCTCTGTCCTTTCTTTACTTTTTTATCTTCAATCATATTTTATTAATTATATGTTAGACATTTACAAAAGAATAAGAGGAAAAATAAAAAATATGGAGAGAGAGAGGAAGAAAAAGGAAAAAAGATGGTTGTTGGTGTGAATGTGTGAAATGATTTAAGTTTTCAATAGTGGTATTTGTGTATGTGTATTATGAATACGATGCAGTTAGGTAATTATGTATGGATTTACTACAGATTACAGAAATTGAAATGTTTTGTTTTATTTGTAACTGTGATTTATATATATATATCTTCAGGCATCTTTGGTTCAGGCCGGGATAGGGTTGGAAGAGGATTTCAAAGGTTGTCTGGATTGGACGGCACATCTTCCGCTCGGAAGAATGAAACCAGAGCTCCTGAAGGGCCTCCCTTGCTCCTAGACGCTTAAAAGCTCCTCCACTTCTATTTTGGCGTTTACCACTGTTTAGACCCTACACTGCACTCAACACACGAACACGTCTTATTGGACATCACTCATGTTATCGTTTTAAAATAGAGTATTCATATTTGAAATCAATCGAAATGCTGTGACGAAACGGTCACGGAGCACGACTTTGCAGTCCACTTACTTGCGCGGCTGCGATGCGCAAACGAGCACTACATTCTGAATACCCTCGTAGATGAATAACAAACGTGATAACAAGTATGGAAGCCATTCAGAAAACCTAAACGGTTAGGTCAACATCAAACTGACTCTTTGTTCTTTGCTCACATAAAGAATGATCTATCTGAAGAAGAGGAAACCCTTTAAATTAATAATATCACGCTTACAACAAAGCAATGTCTATTTAATTCCAGTTGAGTCATAACTACGAAGATAGTTCGCTAAAAGAAAATTTAAATTTTAACTCAAATAATCTTTCCCGTCACGTGCCATTAATTTCCTTTCAATATTACTCTCCTCGTAGGTCATTCATTACCCACTCATTTTCCGCATTTTCCATTCTGTAGAAGACAGAATATCATTCGTGAACAACTTTTAACAACCAGAAGAAACAATGAACTGCATCCAACATGCTGAATACAAGTGCATATATTTGCAAGTGCATCTGTTTGCTAGCTATAGGGATTAAAATACACACAGTACCTACATGAATATATAATACATACGTACACCTGGGATTTGAAAAGAAAGAAAAAAGAACATAACGTATATTGGTATGCAAATCGTATGCAATTGCAACCTGACTCGCAAAACTCGTATTTGCAAGCATCGTAATGGATTCATTCGCTACTGCTGGAATCAGAGATGGATTGAAGGGGAGAGTTGTGTGGAATAGGCAAAGAAAAAGACACGGAGGGGTGAAAAGAACATATATTCCACGTTCATTAATAACTCCTGTTTAATACATGAATGCAGAAAGAGAGTTTATGATCGTAAAAATAAGAATGAATGAATGAATAAGTGAAGACAGAAGGACTAAATGAAGGAAACAGATAAAAGAAATACAGAAAGAAAAAGGCAGGCATAAGGAATAAAAGAAAGACAGGTAGGCAGACAGACAAACAGAAAGAAAGAATAAATAAAAACACACTTTCTGACAAGGCTGATGACAAAAAGAAACTAAAGTGTAACAGTTTCGGAAGTTAGTTTCTTTTTCTTTTTGTTATTAAAGTATAACAGCCTTGTCAGAAAGCTGTGTTTTTTTAATTCAAGATGAATACAAGGCCGTATTGTCATAATATCCGAGAAAGAAAGAAATACAGACAGACAGATAGAAAGAAAGAAAGGCAAACAGACAGAAAGAAGGAAAGGCAAACAGACAGAAAGAATGAAAGGCAAACAGACAGAAAGAAAGAAAGAAAACGCAGAAAACGTCAAACAGATTTTGTGGAAAATTTGGAGAAAAGTAAATTGTCTCCATTTCTCTGACCGTATGAACGTGTACAGTTGAGTCAGAAGAGAAGAGTTTGCGTTTGTGAATGGAATCGAAAAAGGGAATGTGAAGGGAGAGAGAGATAGGGGGAAAATCGTTGCGGTTTCTATTCTTCATTCATATAAAAGGGCACAATAGGGCGAGAAGAGGAAGGGGGAAAGCATGGAGCTGTCGGCTTTTGGTACCGCAGATTACATACAAATCGATTTTCTACTGGCACTAAAACAGAATTGCCAACTCTGTTTATGATAGTCCCATTATTATTTATGGCAGAGGATAAAAAGTTACAGCATAAGGGTTACAATACTGATTACTAAGGCGAAAAGGGAAAGAAAACCTCGGAAATATTTTGCGTTAGTAAAATAAAATCTAACAACTTTGGTGTAGTTTGCTTGTGTAGAAAGTTAAACTTATGTTCAGTAATTGCCACTAATTTCAAGGTTATTTGCCATTACCTGAAAGGCTCCCTACCGAAGGATGGAATTTAAATAAAAAATCATTTAATTTTAATGTATTTTTAGTGAACATCCTCATATGAGCTTTAAAAGTGGGGAATATATTTTAGATGTGAAAAATTTCCACTCTATGTTTTCTCTATCCTCTAGTAGTATATCTACACACTTGTGTGTTGCTATGTGCTAAGTCTTATGCTCTTTCACACGCAAAGAAATGACGAGTCCAGGGGGAACAACGATCAAAGTCCATTCTCACATGCAAGTGGAAAATGAGATTATGACACCATCTGTTGAATCTCGTGGAAAATTACCCGGCTGTAGTATACAGGGTGTTGCAAAATAACACAGACAAAATCACATCACGAGATTCCTGACATGAAAATAAGACAAAGTATGGACCCCAACGAGGGTGAACATATGCATCATTACGGCGTTGTAAGTTGCCGATAGAGTGGGACAATAAAGTGTAGACTTTGATACTATCAATACCATTAAAACAGTAGAACTTACGCGGCATGGTACCATCAAAGACTTCAAACCTGTTCTATCCAAAAACGCATACTATAAAACTGTGCAATGGTTGCGCAAGAGATTCCACAAAGAAAGTAGTGGATTCTTTTTTTTTTTCTCAGGAATTCTCTGAAATAAAGCTGGGTCGAAATGAGTGTGAATTATAGTAATTAACAATTAATTCCAGTAATTAACAATAATTCGTTTGCGGCAAGTCGATATCTCAAACAGATTTTCTTTGCGGAACGATTTTTCTTTTAAATATGCGTGGATGCGTAATATCCAACTAGAGTTCATTACATACATTTCAACGAACGTCTACTGTATTCATTATCAGTAGAGGACTGTCATTGCCCGTCAGACAGTAGTGATTACGTTTATCATCTGTACTCATACGTAAAGTCGTCTTATTCGTGCTTATATCGAACCCTATTTACTCCAGAGAATGTATGAGAATCCCTACTCCTTTGGGTAATGCTCTGCGCAACAAATGCACAATTTAGGAATATGCATTTTTGGATAGAGCAGGTTTCAAGTCTTTGAGGGTACTATGCCGTCTCAGTTCTACTGTTAGTAGTATTGGGAATATCAACAGAGTTCATTTTCCCACACTTTTGGTAGCGTATAGAGCCGAAATGAAGCATTCATGCACCCTCGATGGTCTTTGTTTACTATTATTATTTTCATGTAGGAACCTCGTGAGGTGTTTTTGTCCGTTGTTATTTTGCAACACCCTGTATAATAAGAAGCTAAAGGAAACCCACCATAAAAAAAGAGAATGTTGCATTTTGTGCTGTATGAAGTTTCATGAAGTTCATAAAACTTGTTCGTCCGCTACTGAAATTTGGACTCTGGTCGTTTTTCTATTGGGCACTTTGCACTTTGTAGAGATTCACTTAAATTTCTCCAAAGTGAAAAGAGCAGAGTGAAGACCGTTCACGAAATAGGGCCCTGGACTCTTCAAATACAGTACATCAGAAAAATACTCTTTTAAAGTACTCAAGACTTCGAGTCCAATCTTAGCAACATTAGAAGATTGTAAAGTTACATCTATAATCTTAGTTCAAAATTAACGAATTAGTTCTTATTTCAATTCATGTAGCTAATGAATTTAGGGAAAGTAGTTAATACTGAACACTTCATGAACCTTTCTCTCTCTTTGTTTCCAAGTAAAATAAAGATTGCTGTTCACAATATTAGAAAACGTCTGTTCTATAGCCTCTAGTCGGTTGATGGAATAGAACACAGCATGTTGAAACGACATGTCTACATACTTTTTTGGGTAAACCAACCTAATACAACGTAACTGTAAAAACAAACAAACCAGAAAGAAGATTGAGAGAATAGCATTGGTGTGGGAGTTGTGAGGAGCGCAAAATCCCAATAAACGAGTTTCTTTTTTTTTCGTTCACTTCAATTAACAGCATCACCTAGTACATACACTGTGTTTATCAACAATGTTCAAATTCTCGCGAAATACCGTGTTTGTGTATTTTAACACTTGCTGAAGACATTCTTCAGTTGAAAGGAGATGAGAGAGAAAGAAGGGGGAAAACGCAGGTGGGCGGGTGTTAAAGGCCATGGCGTGACCAGCAGGTGCTTCTGTGTTTATACTTTATATGTTTCTTGGCAATACATTTCATCTCTCGCTCTCTAACAGTAAAAGGAATATTCCTAGTACAGTAGTTGTTGAACTCGCACGTCACACTAACAACCTCATCATGATAATGAAGTAGTTTACACCTTCTAGAAATTTTACCTTCTGGATTTCGGCCTCGTCTTCATCGCTGTAGCTTTGCCGTACGATACAAGCAAAGGTCCATTTTCCCTTATATGAAGTTGTATGATCTAATCCAGCTTTGCTTTCAGTCTGTAGTATAGCAGTAAACGTTGTCATTCTAGGTTCACTTCTTTTATGATATGATTTCATGTTGAAAATTGCAATCTATGTAGCGAAAATTGGAAAATGGAATAGCTTTAAAACTTGCTGAGACCAGTCACAAGAATTGAGGTTTTTCCTCTCAACTTTATAAGAAAAACACCAGGATTGTGACTATACAATACACGCCATGGTCATTTCCTTTCTTATCTGTCTCTGATTGAAAGTTGGTGTCCAAAACTCGGGATTTGTTCAGTCCAGATAATTTCTTTGAATACAAGAAGTATTGATTGCTCGCCTATGGGCTTTAATTTCTGATCTACAGAATACACTTCAAGAACTATACGCAGTTAACTGTCTTGAACTAACACCCTCTTATTTTAAGAGAACAATGTCTTTGATCTTTGTACTTGCACTATTAAAAAGAACAGGCAGGAATTAAAAGAAGATTCATTATACAGAAGAGAAAAAATCTGAGTCAACTATTGTCTCAAGAATTTGAGCACAGTACTGCGTCCCTAGATGCTAGCTTACTATAGTACTCTAAATTCTGCTTGGACTCCCCCCCCCCCACCTCGTATTATATAACACACTTCACCAAATAATATTTAAAAAAAACAAGATATGTAATGTGAATTCATGTTAATGAATGCCGTGTTTATTTATTTTAGTTTCTAATTATCACATAAATTATACGGAATAGAGAATAACCTTATTGTCTTAATGTCCTATTTGAATTTATATGGCCTTTAGGCAACTATGGCTCAGGCCGGATAGGGTAGGGGAAAGGAGTCGCCAAGGTTTACGGGCCCTCGTCACTCCCTCCTCACTTTTTAAGCATTTCTCAAAATATTTCAAAATCTAATAGCATTATCAAAATTTTAAGAAGATAGAACTCTAGTACCTACAAATTACTATGAAATACAATGGACATCGATCTCGAGACCTTGTCCATTGATGAGTGATACGTTGTCAATTAAATAATGACGTCATAATCTTTTGACAACGTCATCAATGGACAAGATCTCGAAATCGTTGTCCATTATATTTCATAGTAATTTGTAGGTACTAGAGTTCTATATTCTTAAAATTTTGATAATGCTATTAGATTCTAAAATATTTTGAAAATGTTTAAAACGTGGGGGGGGGGAGTGACGAGGGCCCTTAATTTGAAGATACCATCCCGGGATTAGCCTTGCGTGACTAGGGAAAACTCATACAAAACTTATCAGGATGGTCGGCCACTGGTATCGAACCCAGTACCTCTCGAATACGAAACCAACGCTCTACCAACTGAGTTACGGCCGCTCGCTCTTATTGTCCTGTCTTACCTGTTTTGTTCATACCCAAATACCTGGACAGCAAAGGTATTTTTATTGCGATACTGCTATCAATTCGGATCCCAGAAAAAAATGAACGCCCCTGGTTTAACAAAAATTAATTAAAGTTTTGCTCGATCGCTAACAATGATTTTTATTTGAAGGGTAACTTACGCTTTGAGTATTTTGTAAAGAAACTAAATTTTCCATATACTTTTCTATACTAAAAATATTTTCAACAATTTTAAGAATTAATCACCTGTTGGTAGTAAGAAAACATTCAAATTATAAGATTTTTCTATTTACTTTTTCTGATAACATTAATTCACGTACAATAATTTATTATTGTACGTGAATTTATTTTAATTTATAATTTAAATTTCTACGTGCTTCTCAACCGCTATTTGACATGTGAAATTGTAAATTGTTGAAGATTATTTAACATGTTGGACCAAAATCTAGAGTTGGATCTGGTTTTCAGTATGCTATTTTCCTGATCATTTTCCTAAGTACGAATCATCGCCAGTATCATCATTAGAGTTACAATAGTGAACGAAGATATAACAATAGAAAATAAAATATTGTGTTCCGTTTTCCTTCTTAACACTTGAGAGAGATTTTTTAATCCCATGAAACATTCAAAGAGATCTCTATTGCATTGTGCCCAATTATTTATTTGAATTTTTAGAAAATGGTATATTTCGAAGAATCTTGGTTTGACCACTTTCCCACTTTAATTTTGGTGTCATTATGATATTATTTTAGTGAGTAGGGGTAAGAGTTATGGAAAAGGTCGATTAAATGTTTTGAATGAAACGTGGATTGTACGAAATAGTGAAGGAAGAAAATTGAAAGGCTTCGAACTGTGATGGAAAATAACAGCTGGACAATGAAGATGTGTGATGAGGAAGTACTGAAGAGAGTAGGAGAGGAATGAACAATACTGGAGACAATAACGAAGAGAAAGTGTTTAGGACATTGGCTGCACGTAGACTGTATACTGAGGGATGCAATTGAAAGTACGAGTGAAGGAAGAAGATGAATCCAACTTCTTGGTAACATGAAAGAAGATAATGATTGTATCTACTTCTATATACATATTCTTCTGAGGGGGGGGGGAGAGCAAAATAGGAAAGTGGCGACGGTGGCTGGCTACAGATCAGCACTGGAGAAAGCGAGAAAGTTTCAAATTCGACTCACTCCGACCTTCTTAATAGGCATATTTCTCAGTTCGAACAAGTAGATAAGCTAGAAAAAGAAGTTCCTAAAGTTATTTCGTAATCTAGCCGGTAGCAATGCTACGTGCAAGAATGAATCCTAGCCAAGAATCCAAATATCTGCCCCGCTGTCCTTTCGTCCCACACACTTCTCAATGTAAACGTCTAATCTTAAACCGTTGCTATACAATGTATGTCCAGTATGTACAAACTAAAAAGGTCAATTTATTCTCAACTGCCAACAATCTAACAAGTGATAAGAAGTTATCTCTTCAGTTGGTCACATGGCAAAGAAGTTGTAAGTTGCTGTATGTACGTCTGTTATTTCGTTTGCTTCCTACATAAAATGCCATGTGACATCCTATTAACAACACAGTTATCTTAACGTGCACCACCTATTTGTTTTTTTTTCGACATCAGTATAAACAATATATTTTAATAACAAACAGATAACAGCCCCCTGCCAAAGGGAACAAAAGTTCACACATAAAGGTCAAGGCTTGTCAGATATTTAAGATAATTCGCAGCAGCTGAATTTCAGTTGAAAAATACGTAAGCAGCAAAAGTTACGATGTTTTTAGTGTGCTAATGATTAGAAAAACCCACGTCAATGTGAAGAGTATTCACACACGCACGTCTTGTTATGTAAAATATTTGTCCTTTATGGGCGAAAAGCCAAATTTGATTGATTACAGCAATACCCGGAAGATAATTAAATAGTAATGGAAAAATTTGTTTATGGTGAATTTATTCTGGACCTCGCTAGTATATTACAAGATACAGGGTATCCAATTTCAAGCCCGAAGTCGATTTCTTACAATGGTAAATACATCGGTAAATTCATCGGTATTAGAAACGGTTCATTAATTTAAGACTATGTTATTGGAAGTTGATTTACATTAATGGAATAGACATTACGAGTTAAAATGTAGCGCCATTGTTTTCGCAGTGTTGCCAAGCTGGTATAAACCATCCGCTATTTTTTATGAATTGGGACAACGTTCGTTTATTGGATATTTTGTGATAATGACAAACATCCTATTGTAAAGCAGAAAACGCAGTGTTGCAAACTATGAATAATAGACGATTATAAACGTAAACATTTTGAAAAATTCAGCACTTTGTCCATGATTATCTGGTACAAGATACAATAGGTTCTCTCGGGGAAAGTTATTTTAGGCAAAATAGCTAGGGTACTTTTATTCATCTGTGTATTTCATGCAAATGGATAAGCTGTAGATAAATCGCTGTAATACGGTATAAGCCTAAAAATTATAGATACTGTAAGATACATAGAATAAGAATAAACCGAAAGAAAACGAAAGGAATGGCTATTTGGAGAAATAAAACTACAACAAACATTTAAAACACGCACGAGAATAAGTATTCAATTTGAAGCAATTGGAAAATATTCATACGAAATGTGCAGAAGAAATGATGACAGCAATAAGCAATGGCGAAAGAGCCTTTCAATGAAACAAAATAATATATTTTTCGGACGTGATGGGCACAGAATTGAGATGATTAAAACTTGAATGCCAATTTATTTTATTTTTTGTTTGTCTATATTTATGGCTCAGGCAGAGATATATCACAAAACTGGGATACGTCTGAAGCATGATGTACAGCGGCGAGCACTCTTCCAGGAATAGGGAAAAGTTAGCTAACGGACAGAGTCTTTAACACTGTTTCTTTCAGCGGGTTAACATGGATAATATTTGACCGAAAAATACTCAAGAATTAGTACCATCAAACCTAGCTTCAGTACACCCCTCCGGAGAGACAGAAAACACTGTCGAAGAGTTTTCTCTACGAGAAGTGCTATCTAGTTACCATATCGGTATTCGCCTGGTGAAAATTAAGGAAACTCTGAGAAACCTCCATCAGTGCTCCAGGGAGAACTCGAACGTACGTATTTCCTTAGTGTTATCTCGCAACACACGGTCGTAGCCACTAGATCACAGGGATTAAATCAATGTTTCATAAGAAGTATTAAAACTCTATGAAGGAAGGATGAAGAAAGACCTTTGAAATGTGGATTTGGGGAAGAGGATGAGAAACTCAACTGGGTTTAGAAACTAAGTGAATAAAAAGTAGTGACGAGAATACGTGAGAGATGATCAATAACGGACATAATAAAGCAGCTACACAAATCTCTACGCTACATAAATTTCACTTAAATACAATCCTTCGATACAACTTCGATTGTGATTTCATAAATTGACACATCTTACGTCATTATTTGTACAGATATTATATCACTTGTTTAACAACATTTTGGTGCCTCTAGCTCTTGAAATATGCATGCTTCAACATTTCTTCAAAGGAACTATATTCTTGTTTCGGTGTGAGAAATTCACCCTTGAATTTATGACACATTTTAAACACCCTGTGTATTGAAGTTTGCATTGAAGCCATGGTTGAAGAGATAAAAAACGCGAATACAACCAAGACATAGTAATAAGGAAGAAAAATTATGATAGTGGTGACTTTCTTTTCTTTTTTTTTTCTGCTGGGTAGAGAACAAAACTGAACAATGTCCCTTTGCTCCTAAATTTTCTCTAATAGATAGCAATTTTCCTGCCTTCAATGTAGATGAATTAACGACCTGTTTAAAATGTATTATTCTTCCTTTTCTCATTGCTTTAATGCAAAGTAAGGAACAGGAGGCGGGGAAAACTTACTGATTTCTAACATTTTGTGGGCACATTGCCCATTTCATGAATAACGTTGTTAAGAACTGCATAATCTATGTCTTTTGTTCCAGTAATTGCCCCTGCTTGGGTTATAGGCATTATCACTGACAGGTAACAAATATATCGGTGAAAAAAAAAACTAGACAAAAACAACCCTCCGTAATCTCTCGGTCTCTGCCTTAGGATCTTTTACTAGAGCATATGGTTATTTCTCCTACGGTTTTTGCATGGCACAATACGTAGATAGAGCCAGACTCTAAAGATCGATCCATTGGCTGACCTGTCACGAAAAGGAAAAAAAAAGTGGTCTCTCTCTCTCTCTCTCTCTCTCTCTCTCTCTCTCTCTCTCTCTCTTCTCCATAGATATAAAACGTTCAAGAATCAATTGTAATGAGTTTTGGTGTTTGGATTGTAGCCAAGTCAACAGGGATTACTTCTTACTAGCCTTCTTACTACTCGACCTCATTTCCTCTTAAGTTATAGTGAATTGCCTTGTCTGGATTTGGAATGATCAACAAAACTGGTAACCAGTTGTTCCGTTCATTCAAGTCATGACTTTTCCAAACCAAGTGACCATTATAAATTAACGGAGAGAGTTACTGAATAAAATTAAACGAATATCATTGAAGGATTGAGGATTGAATATTTTCAAGTGTTTAGTGTTTACAGAGGTAATAAGAAAATATGGTTTTTAAAAGGACGAGAGTCCATAATCGTTCACGATATTAACTAACTAACTCTATAGCTTATGGAACTCGCAACTTAATCGCCGTAGTAACAATCGTTCGCCATTAGGTTCTATCCTGGGCCGTAAACGATATAGGAATGAAAAGTATGTTGGCTCATTTAAGCATAAACTTAATAGCAGTGCTCCGTCACCTTCGTTGATATCAAGCAAATATTATTTTGATTAAAAAAAAATAGTGTTTCTTGTACGCGGAGAGAGGTACGACAAGATCTGAACATAGTCGAAGATCCAAGAAACATATGTCAATGAACATTTTATTTGATGAAACTACGAGCCCGACAGTTTCACAGACAAACTTCTTATCTAATGGCGCAAATAAATCTCGGTTCATCTCCATGTTGAAGAAGAACTTTGAGCACGCGAAATACATGGTCAAACAAGCAAAGGAAGATCCAGATCTCTCGTAAATATAGCTATCGATCTTCATCATTTGGGTGTGTAGTGATTATTGGAGTTCTTTTAGCAAGTTAGTTTTAGTAGAGTACCAAAATGTTTACTTCTTGAAGTCCAAGTAAAGGAGAAAACTCGCAAACATTATAATATTCTGACAGTTTACAAGGTGAAAAATAATTGAAGACAATATACTCTTTCTCCATGCCTTCAGCGTCTCCGATACGACTTTTGCCCGGTTCATACGGGAAGATGAAGGCCCTAACAGTTTTGAATAAACAAAATTATTTAAACGACTACAATCAAGAACTTCAGAAGGAAAACGCTAAACCGGATTCGGCTGATGATGCAAAAGACAATTTTCTTCTCGCATAATACGGTTATAATAGGAACGAAAAGATTTCCATTGACGAATATCGATACCAATGTTTTACCAGATTATTAACAAAAAATAAATTTAATCTTGCGACACTGCCACCGACAACTGCTCTGCATGCCAGCATTCATTAGGAACATACCATGAAGTTTATTGGTAGGAGGAATCCGGTGCAATGGGGATGGAAAAGGAGCAAAACTGACCTCATTCTAGTTTCAACATTGAGGGATCCTACTCCTGAAGCGCTAATGAAATTTATATCTTGTAAATGAAAGGACAAGGTGTGGGACAGCATACGGTTGCATCAAAAGCTGGCCTAAATGTTCACTAATCACGGACGGTTGCTTAAACTGTCACGGAGAATCGTGTACAAATGTACAGAACGTTCTCGGCGATGGCGCACTTCAGTCACCTCACCAAGCAGCGATATTGAACCCAAAGAATAGTTTAGCATTGAGTACAGTGCTAATACTGATAATTTTAGCGATCCTATTACATCAACTTTCGGAGTAATTAAAAGAAGAAGCCGTGCAAAATAACAGATCCACGTAACTTGGTGAGGAGTAGGCCTACAGAGGACACCACACACAAAACACACCTCAAAGGCTAGTGAAGAAATGAATGCGTATCATATCTTCTGGTCATATCTTTTCCTCGTCCGGTCACCCTTTCCCCAATTGAATGCTTATGTACTTCAATGATCCCAGAGAGAGAAAGAAAGGAAGAGAAGAATATTGAAAAAGAAGTGGCAACGCTTGGTTACAAAACCACAGAAAAATACACAAGTTTCGCTCCACATGTTTGTGGTTTAGACATGAGCGTGGGGTGAAAAAAGGACTTCTTTTTCTGGAATCTCAAGAATATGTTAGCATTAGTTCAATTGATATTCATATGATTTTCGAGGGCTGTTCCATCGAAGCTATTGATTCTACGAAAACAATTCATAGGTCCTTAATTGTGGAAAACTTTGCGCTCTTTCTTTATATATAATAATAATAATAATAATAATAATAATAATAATAATAATAATAATAATAATAATAAGTCACAGCCATATTGAATCCTCTGGATGAGGCCTCTCCCGGAGGGAGGAGTTGGTCTACTGCTCCCACGCTGACCAGACGGGTTGGGAGAGTCTTTCTTTCGTTATATATATATATATTCGATTTGAGAATTCTAGATATTAGAGCGGTTTCAGTTAGGAAAGTAGACCTCCTGTTAGATGTGCAAGTACTGTATCTCATTAGACGCGTTCCGGAGATACAGAGCTTTAAGTCGCGGCGGCATTGTCACAATGACGCCACAGCTCGGCACATAATGACGACCGTGAGTGGTGTCAAATTAGTAAATCACACTCGAAGTAATACCGATACATCTATTTAAGCAATGTTTTTGATTGGGTGAGTGCCGCACAAACATGTTTCGCAACAGATGTCATTGTCAAGGAATTAAATGCTTTTTTAGAGCAAGCATAGAAATCCCTTCTAAACTGCTTTCGCCAATCATAAGCATAGCTTATATAGATGTATTGCGCACTAGTTCAACTGTGATTTGCTAAGCCGACACTGCTTAAGAAGTTCCTCGTAGAGTGACGTCATTTGAGACGATGCCGCCATAACTTTGAGAGCATGTAGGCTGTAGGTCCGAAATTAATCACTTTACGGAATTTCTTCAAGTGAACGTTTTTCTTGGTTTCGTGTAAATAATCAATCACCTCCCGAAGTTCGCACCATTATTTGAGGGACACCCTGTATAACTTACATTTGTGAACCAGATAGGCAGTTGTCATAAGTCTGTCACGCGACATCTTTCAGCCAGGTTACGGGCCTAGGTCACGACTTTTCTCGGGGTTCTCCCGTTTCCTCCTATAGCCCATACAATTAAGCTAAATGTATAATTAAATGTCACGCTTCTCGGAAAACGTTTCTCTGGGCGTACATCGTGAAAACATTTACAAGTGTTGAAGAATTGAAGTGTCACTGAAAAACTGTGCCATATATTTGCTCATTTTACACAGAACATAAAGGTTGAAAATATTATATGTCTAGTTTCCCTTCGACATTGGCAAAATCTAATGAAACTGTTGAACACGATGTTTCTATACGTAGCTCACGGTCATATGAGAGACATAGACTTGCAATAGAGGCAGTGAAAACCTAAACCATTGTGAAAACCCAATTTAAGGATTTCCTTTTGGTAAATTCTATGTTGGAATAAAGAGTAAAGTCTTCTTGAACAGGGTGAAAAACCATAATATTTTGCTCTGTCTGGTAAAGTGTCTGAAAAGTAACCTTCATCTCTTAAAAAGTGCAGTTCGTTTCGATGTGTGTCCCGGTTTGCTTATGAAAGTGTACTTTAGAACGTCCTCTACATTCCGACTGGCCACTGAATGATGTGGACAGAAAATGTCAAAAACATGTAATCATGTGAACTTGTCTCTATCTGTGTCTGTCTGTGTGTGTGTGAAAGTGTGTGTATTAGTGTAGTATGTATTCTGCAGCAGCGTAAAAGAAAAAAAAAACGTGTCTTCCATAATCGATGACTTTATACATTAGATGCTTATTTTGACGTGATTATCACATTGGTTGCATGCAGCACGTGCATTTGGTAACAAAGCAACGAGTTTCATAACCAATAAGAAAGAGCACGTCAATGTCACATGGTAATGCTACTTAGTAATGCAAGTAGAGTCAGTACAATTTAACCTAAGCCTTAAACAATGCACGACTATAATATTAACAGATTCCAAATTTAGACACATTTGCAAACAGGAATACATACAGTTGTTATTATTATTTGACTTCCACCTGAAATATTTTGTTGCATGCAGTTTCCAAGTCTTCATATGTATTGTTACGTAGTCAGTGTCGTAAGACCAGTTTTTAATTTTAACGCTTTCTTTTTTATTTTCCCCATCTTTCATGTGTCTTGTAATATTGAATGTTATACTGTTAGTGGTGAAATGAAAGCTAAATAACACAGGGAGAGAAACAGGATGCCCATATAGATATACAACCTTATCCCGACAGACTGTTTTCGTTCAGTGGGTGTTATGTAGGCAGTATAACGACTTAGCTGCTGTATCTGATTTTGGAGACTGGAGTCCGCTACTTCTTAATTCAAGTTGCTTCCAAGTTCTACACCGACATTCGGAGACCTCACCGAGGAGCGCTCGCATATCTTATTCCACGTGTTACTATTGTGTGGTCACTAATCGGTTTTGCTACTTTTCACGTCTTCGTCGAAATTGCGAAAATTGAAGGTAAGAATGTGACTATTAACAAAATGAACTAGATTGGTAGGTCAATCTAGTTATAATTTTTACTAAGGTTATATTAAAAGCTATTTCAGAGTTATGTGCAGAAAGTGAGATACAAGCTTGCGATTAAGGCGTTGAACAATAGAAGATGCTAAGCCACAAATCGTTGCTATGGCGAATTGCATTTGCCTAGTATCTGCTGATGTGTTTCCAAGATATCAATATCGTGGCTAACTCTCCCTTTGTGTATGGGTCAATAATATCATTCTAATGCTTTAAAAATCCGTCGGTAGACGATAGACAAATGCAATTCACAATCTCACTTATTGTTACATCAGTTTGTGGCTTGACTTCTTGTCACATGCAAAGCCTTAAGTTAATTCAATTGGAATGACAATGGCACCCATCTAATATTAAAGTACACTAACATGCCATAATTGAATAGATACCAACATAATAACGGGGTGGTCCATCACAAGTCCGTAGAGAGGCACTCAACTGACGAAATATGGGGTCCACAAACGCTGGAAGTCCTCCAGCCACGCAGTTTACCATAATTCCGCCGCATTCATACGTGGTGTAGCCATTACTCAAACGGCTTTCTCTCCTTCTCTCTCTACAGCGTTTTGCAGATACTTCACGGGGTTTCATATCCGTATACCGAACTGGCCATTCCATGGAACTGGCCATTGAAGTGATCTTCCAACCATGAACCGATGACAGGACGCAATGCGTTGCTAAAATGATCAACTTCCTCATTAGTACGTGATGTCCTTGATTGTTGATAGTTTCCAAGAGGGAACACGTAGTGAGAACATGTTCTATATAGATGCATCAAAAGTTCCATTCCACGACATAAAGAGATTCTTCAAGCCTGTATGGAACCACCGCCAGTCAGAACGGTGGCAAAGAGGTAAAAGAAAAATTTATATTAGGATAATTAAAGAGTCGATGTGAAGTCCGAAAGTAATTGATGCATTTTATAACCTGTAGATAATTATATTGGAAAACTGATATCGATTTTAACGTAAAACTATGTTGAATGTTTCAATACATTCGTATAGGCTACAATACGAATGTAACTTCATTTCCTTGCAAATGTAGCATGGAACATTCCTTTCGAATTCTTAAGCATACAATATTAAACAATGAAGTTTAAGACTCACATTTACAAATCAAACCCAAGATCCCTCTAATAAGTAGAAAAATATTCTTTTGTTAGTTACCGACCGGAAGCTCTTATTCAATGTCAAGAATGCTCAAGCACAGTTTGTATCACATTATTGACTGCATTCAATCACGCTCTTTTACTGATTGTAATCCATGAGCCGCATAACGATTCTCAACTGTCAAGTTCACAAATGCAATTATTGTTGTTACTCACATGATACACACATGCATTCCTTTGCATTTGTGAATGAAAGATTGTGTTTTTCAATATTCTTCGTTGTGCGAATAACAAAATTACGTTCCGTTTCGCGGAAACAATAGTCAAAACGTTATCACTGTTTTTCTGTTAAGAAAGGAGATTTGTCTCTCACTTGAACTTTCTCCTTTTATCTAAAAAAAAAAAAAAAAAAGACACATTGAATGACATAGGAGCAGAATCATTTGATTTATTTTACCTCCTTGTGCTCTTTTGTGAATATCCAATCATTCGTTCCATCGTTATCAGCTGCTCTTTCTTTGCTCTTGTCTTCCTCTTCTTTTAAATTAACTGCGGCGCCGTGCAGTCTGCTGCTGTTACCAAGTTGTTTTTTTCTGTCTTGTATTTCGTTCTTCACTTGTTTACGAAGATCCGTTAAATAGTCACAACTCCTTTTTAAGTGTTTTGAAGACAATGCTAACAACTCCTTGAGAACACAATTAACATATTGTATCTTCCTCAGCTGTTTAGTAGGTACTATTTTTTTTCTTTGTCTTAAGTGTTATTGTTTTAATATTTTACGCCGTTTTCTTAAACTTAGCTGTGTTGCGAACTTCATGAATAGTTTTTTTTTTTCTGCGCCTACATTCCTGACAACATTATTTACTTCTTGATCTTTCTAATAATTACTGGATAATTACTAACCCATCAAACTACACGAAACCTGTGGCAATGAATCTCACAAAAACAAATTTCCATTTCTTCTTTTACCAAATACTTGTTAAGCAACAGGTCAAACAAACTGAAGAGCAAACAAAGACAAGAAATTAAAAATCAGCACTTTTAAACATTAAGCGGTAAGTATCTGGGAATAAAAGGAGAAAAATAAGACTTTGTTAAGAAAATTTAAACGTTAAACTTGTAAAAAAAAAAAGAAAAAAAAGGCCGGGGAGGGGCCGGGGGCTACCTAGTCCCTTTTGCACTCAAGGTTAAAATCACAAAAATATAAACACTGTTCTTTAGGAACAAAGACGGAATTTCTCAACTCGCGAAATGCTGCACATAGAACGGTCAATGTAAGGTGTCGACCAGACCAACAGTTCCGAATGTTCGACGATGTGAAAACCGCAGTAGTAAAATTCTACAATGAATTTTATACTAGGGCTATCACGTTGGGAAAAGGCTCTCGATTGTTGATGATGACTAGTTTTCATGCTGCAGGTATAATATTCATTATTATTGTGTGGCGTTTTGAAGTGTAGAGTCTAATTCTCACAAAACTTTATCTTTTGATTAGAATAACCTAACTATAAACGAAAGCATGCAAATTGATTGCTGACAATTCCTTAAATGAGCTTTACAGAAAATGCAAAGTTATTTGCCAATACCCCCCTCTGCCTCAACATTCATAGTAGATTTATTTCAAGCTGGTGGTGCTAGTGCGGAATACAAATTGTGTTTTTTGTTCAATTTATATTATATGGATTGAACTAACAACTATGTTCTTAACCAGTCACAGGTTTGAAAGATAATATTCCTTCTCAAGCACTTTTCCGTTTCCGGAACATGATGCGGCCACACCTTTAGTTTAAGCACCTTGCAGCATTCGCGTGGTAACACTGAAGGAAAACATGGTGCTTTTATCAGGATAGCAGGAAACAGGACTCGATCCAGTTGGTACAGCGTGTTAAATATCAAATCCGCGTATCTTTTTCACAACCTACATTTAATGAGTTTAAATAATGCCAGATATAGTAAAAACCAATTCCCTGTTAAGCTTCCGCAACTGGTAATTTTTCATTATTGTCTGAACTAACTCTTCTCTAATAGGACGAAATCTACTCAATCAGATACGTGTATACGTTTATACTACTCACGAATACTTTAGATTACATTACATCGCTTCCATTGTTAAATTCTTCAAACAAGTAACCTTGTCCATTTAGCTAGTCATGAATTAATAGTGTTATCGTTGAATACTGTCGTTTTTGAGATTATCGCTGTGTTATTACACATTATTAAACTTCTTGGATACGGCATGTCATTTTTTTTATGATTCTTTATCTATATAATTAAAACGAAGGTAATAATGTAAACTTGAAGTGAAATTCTGTTAAGTAATCGTAAATTTTGATTACCGAAGATCAGGTTTAAACCAGTTACTTTAATGTAAACGAACACGTCGGTTTAATCAATCATTTAAGATAATGTTTACAAAGAAATGACATGAAGTAAAGAAGTGCACATACATTTCGCAAAGTGAAAGCAAGTTTTACTGATTACTTTCTTTTAATGGCTCTCTCTCTCTCTCTACCTCTGATGGTGTCCTCTGGGTGTGAGTGGTAACGCTCGATGACTTATAATCAAGAGGTCGATTCTCGACAGCGGGGGACGACACACGTGGTTCGCAGCCCACGTTAAACTGTAGCTCCCATCCTTTAGGAAGTCACCTTCATCCGATGGAAGATAATGGCAAACCACCATCGGTTCAACTTGTCCAAGGACCTTCGAATCAGGACCTACCTTCGGGTGCAACATCATCACCCGGCACCACCTTTGATGCAAAACGTTGCGTCCAAAATAATGTTATAAACTTATAAATTTTGTAATCAAACTATACTTTTTGGACAACGTCACGACACTATTACTTGTGGTTACAATGACGATCTCTGCGTACGGTTCGACATTGGCGACGCGTTGCTAATTCATGTGACATTTTACGTGGTTTCTTTTATTAACATTAACGAAATGTCGCCAGGGTCGCTTTTTCCCCTCTTCTCCAATGGTCTCAGTTGAATCAGTTCAGACTGATCAGAGTTCTCAGCAACAAAATACTTCAATATACAATATATATAATAATCATATTCAGCCGTTTTCCATCCACTGCTGGATGAAGGCCTCCCCCTTTCTTTCCCCATATCTCGCTTTGCTGCTATCCTCATCCATGTAGTTCCTGAAAAACGCTTAATTTCATCTACCTATCTTATATTTGGACGTCGTCTCGGTCGTTTCTTTCTTCTAGGAATCCAATGTAGTACATCTGTCATCCACCTTACATCTGTTCGTCTAGCTATGTGACCGGTCGATTTCCACTTCATCATCTTCGCAGTCTTGATTACATCCTCTACCTTTGTTTGTGCGCGAATTCATTCACTTGTCTTTCTGTTCCTCCTGGTTATTCCTATCATGCATCTATCCATTACTCTTTGTGTGACTCTCAATCTTTGAGTCGTTTGCGCATTCAATGTCCAAGTTTCACAGCCCTACATCATCACAGGTAAGACACATTGATTATATAAACTCTACGCTTCGGACACATTAATAGTTTACTTTTGAAAATAAAGTGTAGTCTTCCAAACGAACTCCACGCCATTTTACTTCTATTTATTTTATCAGTCAACTTGGCATTTGATGTTTTGAGCTGGCCTAGGTAAACATACTCATCAACTATGCCTATTGTCTCTCCGTTAATCTTTACTTCCTTCTTTGCAGCATGTTGGTTGTACATTACTTTCCTTTTACTTAAATTCATTTTATGTAGCTCGGATGGGGGAAAAACGAAGATTATTTATATTCTATCCTTTTTAGAAGGCCGGATGGAATGAGGCCATTTGGAAGACCGAGACGTCGTTCGGAGGACAATATTAGAAGAGATCTTCGAGAAGTAGGTGATCGTGATGAAAATTGACTTGATATTGCCCAGGATATAATCCAATGGGGAACACTTGTTACTGCGGCGATGAACTTGCGAGTTTCATAACCCACAGAGTTAGTTAGTTAATTTTCAAACTCTCATTACTCAGTTCTTCCATTCTGGTTTGTAGTTCTTCTGCACTTGAAGCAAACAGGACTATATAATCAACGAATCGTAGTGATGAAGATATTCGTTATTAATTTTTATTCCAATTTCATCCCAGTTTAAATTTTGGAACTCTCTCTCCAGGACCGAAGAAAACAGTTTTGGGAAATTGAATCTCCTTGTCTTATCCCTTTTCCAACTTTAAATTTTTCACTTTCTTGATGTAGTCTAATGACATATGTAGCAGTCGAGTAAATGATTCGCAGTAACTTGATGTATGCACTTTCGATCCCTTGATGTTCAAATGATTTAAGTACTGCTGCCAAGGAGACCGAATCGAAAGCGTTTTCAAAGTATATGAATCCCAATTTGGAACTTCATATTCATTAATACTTTCCATAACTTCGTTCAATGTTTGTATGTGGTCCACTGTGTTAAATCCACGACGAAATCCGGCTTGTTCCTTTCCCTGGTTAAAATCTAAGTCCCGTTCAATATGATTTAAAATAACATTGGCGAACTAAACATTTTGTATAGAACTGACAGTAATCTAATTGGTCTGTAGTTTTCGACGCGTTCTTTGTCCCCTATCTTGTATAACAAAATAATAACAGCATTATTCTAACTAGACGATATTTCTCTTCCTTAGGCTCATCGAGACTAATTTAGCAAGATGCTCGTTCATCATTTTATCTCCCCATTTAAACATCTCTGCTGTGAGTCCATCTTCTCCTGGCGATTTCCCGTTCTTCATCCCTCGAAGTACTTTATCCACTTCTTCTTTCATTACGTCTGGGACATCTACATCATTTTCTTCTGAGTCTTCATTTCCTAGCTCTTCTTCGGAGTAGTACAATTCTCTGTAGAAATTTTCAAATATTTTTGTAATTTCTTCCGTATCTCGTGTTACGGTCCTGTCTGGTCTCTTAACTGCAATTATTTGCTTTTTCCCTATCATAAGCTGCTGTTTGTTTTTCTTCAGGCTCATGTTTTCCTCGATTGTATTTCTTATAAGATTTTCGTTATATCTTCGTACATCCTCTCTTATTTTCTTCCTTACGGTTTTATTTAGTTCCATGTACTCAATCCTCTTTACGTAATTGTCCTCTTCTTTCATTTCCCTTCTTTTCTTCATCAAGAGTTTAGTTTCTTCTGAGATTCTGCTCTCTCTTTTCTTTCTGGTGTCTGCTATTTCCTTATCTGTCTCTCTTATTCTTGGTCAGTATTTTATTTCTGCTATTGATGTCTTCTTCATCCTCTAACTCTTCCACGGTGCTAAACCTGTTGCTTAGTTTTATCTCGAATGTCTCTCTGTTTTCCCCTAGATTTTCCAGATCTAAAAGTGGCAGTTTTCCTCTGAGAAGCTTCTTTCTCTCAAGTCTGGTATTTAGTTTCAGCTTACATCTCACCATCCTATGATCACTCGAGATTTTGAAACTGTTCAGAACAGACACGTCTTGCAGAATTGTTCTGTTATTCGATAGAAAGTAGTCTATTTCGTTTTTGGTCCCATTTGGGCCTTTCCATGTCCACTTCCTCTGGGGCGCCTTCTTGAAAAATGTATTTTAAATGAACAGTCTGTTGGCTTCTGAGAATTCCACTAACTTCTCTCCTCTCTTGTTTCTTTCGCCAAATTCAAAGTTCCCCACTTTCGTGTCACTGCTCTGCTTGGTTCCTACTTCCGCATTGAAGTCTCCCATTACAGTTTTGTAATGCGATTTGCTACTATTCAAAATCTTCTATATCTCCTCGTATAGGTCTTCGATTTCCTCCTCCGGATGTAAGGTTGTTGGAGCATACACTTGTATAATTTCCATACTGTATCTCTTGTTTATCTTTATTACTACCCGTGCGAATCTATCTGAAATTCCTTCAATTTATGTGATCCGTCACTTCAGGTCTTTATTAATTATAAAGCCAACGCTTGCCGGTTTTCCATTTTCTGTTCCTTTAAAGTAGAACGTGTGCCCCGACGGTAGTTGCAACTGTTCTTCATTCTTCCTCCACACTTCTGATGGTCCTATGATGTCCCACTTAATCCTCTTGAGTTCATTCTGCAATTCTTCTAATTTGTCCTCTCCTGCAAGTGATTGACAATTGAGAGTCGCCACGTATAGGTCCATTCGAGTTGCCGTGTACGTGTCCTGGCAGTCTACAGTCCAAACCCGGGCATTTTGACCCTTTGACTTCCTGCAGGACTGACCGCTGCCGTTGCCAGCTGCATTCCATCCTCCGGGCAATGAGGACCTCCGAGGCTGTTTCCTTACTTGTGCCATCATGTGTAAAGAAAGGAGGGGTGCTGACATTTGACTCACCACGCTGTCAGCTAATGCGGGTTGGTGAGCAGCCCATCCATGTTCGTTCGCCAAGCAGTTGCTTAGGTACTAACAGGCCCCACGACATGAACGTCTGGATTGGACATTAGGCGTGTACCCCGGTCGGTTCCCTTAAGTCTTAGCAAGAGGAATTAAGGGGTCTCCTCTATTTAAAAGTGATAATCACTGCAGCCAAAAAAAATTATACACCAATTCAAAATTTTCGTATTCTTTCCAAAATTGTACAAAAGTATGAATATAAAATGTCAAGCATATTGCATGAATCCTCCGCATGCTAATGTACTTGGTTAATGGAGTAAATAATGGTAATATAACGTAAACAATAAAATATTTAAACCAATTTAATTTCTTCTGTGGTTACCAGTAGGTCTACAGTTTAAAAAAAAAATGAATTTGAATTGCATTTTATAAGGCCTTTAGGCAACCTTGTCTCAGGTGGGATGAATAATTATGGGAGAATTGGTGGAATGAAGAAAGTAGAAAGAAACGGGAGAACCCGGAGAAAACTCCCACACACACACAGTGTTTGTCCACCACAAGTCCCAGATAGCATCAGCACGGATCGAACCAAAGACCCCTAGCACCAGAGGTGAGCGCTCTACCATTCAGCCACAGCGGCCCTTTGAAAAAAACAACAACACGAGCACATCCAAAACAGTTGTAATACAGAAAAAACAATGACAGTAGACACTAATTATGGTCACGAACGTTGAGTAATAATGCCAATTCTGAGGCTCTGTATCAAAACATTGGAATTATCATCAATCGCCAGTATCCTATTACTAGGTTCTTTGATTTGGCCAACACAATCACACATTCTCGCGGTATTCAAGTTCCACTCTATAATGTTTGGTGTTCTGTTCCAAAGTAGTTCTATGACCGCAAGGGCTCTCTTGACAAGGTGAACCGATGATTTTTTATCATTGTCTTCCATCGGAGTGAAATGGCATCTTAAGGGTGGAACCTACTTCAGATCTACGCTGTGGATGCAGTTTAATTCGAATCTTGCTGTCGGACATTGTGAGACTCCAAGTTTTTTCCTTAATTTCACACGGCAGATGAAGAATTGATACCTAGGGCTAGTGCTACGTTCCTCATCCTTGTCCTGAAAATTTATTCGTCGAGGGACGTCATCTCTCATTCTTTTAACTGTCTTAGGGCATAGCCGCCTCCCTAGCCAATCTATTGTAAATTAAAATAAAATTTTACAAATTAAAAAACTGGTGACTTACTTAATAATAAAATTCTAAATACAAATAATTTTACTCCTTCCTTCATTTCTTTATCTGTGCGTATAAGATAATAGCATATGTTTTCATGAAGTTCACATACTTCCTGTATGTAACCGAACCTTTGATATGACAGGTACAAACCATTACCCCGAAACTAAATTAGACGAAGGAGAATACACTCACTCATACGTCAGATGCAAACGAATAAAAAAATATGAGTGGTGGTGCATATGTTTGTGCGGTCAATTACCTCTCACAGCTGGCTTCGTCTTTTTTCCTTTCTTTTGCTTCACTATACAGTCTTTCTCCCGGGTCTCCCATATGATGAGATGTTTTAAGATCATGTAAGATGATTTTTTCTACAGTGTTACCACCTGCATATAGAAATATACACGAACAGTTCGTCAAACCTAATAAATCACGGATTAGTTGAATCACTATTTATTTACTTTACCAGTGCTTGCGGTCTTTATGGCTTTTCAATATCGATTTCTCTGTAATCTACTGTCACTAGTTCTTCGGAAAGTATTAATTGTTTTCCACACGTAAGTCTTATTTTAGATAGAGTATTTGAAGGACTGAACTGTTTTTGTAAGTGACCACTACGACTCGCCCCCGCATTTTTCGCTTTTTGCAGATTATAGAAAGACAGAAGACAAGATTACAATTTTGGAAAGCAAGTGGAAAAGTACTTCCACGAACTCTTTGACATGAAATAGCAAGCGTTTTAAACCATTAACTTTTAGCTGAGATATCTTGACTGACAACAAACTATGATGTCGAAAGGCAGGGCAGCCCTCTGCACAAGTCCAGATGTCACGTTCCTTCTTGTCTTAATGCACGATTTTCCTTCTTCAAATTTATTTCTCTCTTCTTTACTTTCTTCATTATTGTTCGACTTTCACCCACTCCCCTTCAGTATTAATCTTTAGTGTTAATCTGATCTTTCCTTATTTTCCTCAAAGTCCACATTTCGAGAGCTTCCAATTTTCTTTCCCCACTCCAGTTTTCAATCAATAGAGCATCATACTCCATACAAAACATTTAAATAATATGTTTTCAGCAATATTTGGTGAAAATTATTTTCTCATCAAGGGGATGGGGGTGGAAAAAAAGTCCTCGAAATAACAAAAACAATTTCATGTTTTAAGAGTTAAAATGAAAATATTGATAAAACGGGAATGGAAAGTCTCCTATCTAAAGAAAGCAAAAAAGTTTTATTTTGGCCTTAACAAAATTACCTTAAAAGCACGTCTCAAATTATTAAGGATAACTTCTTCCACTTTCTTTTTACAGGATTATACTAGTTATTAACATATGGTATAGATAACTTATGAACAGAATAAAAAAAGGTGGAAGGAAGGGGATTACAATCTGGATTAATCTTTAATGAGCTGGGTTACGAAGAATACAGGGAAATTTCTAACCTTCCCTGTTATATTATAAAAAACTTCGATGAGTGGACTGGCGTTTACTATGTGATAATGTATGTGGGGAAAATGTGTAGGAGATCTTTTCAAAATAAAAGAAATCGTACGAAACGCTCGGTCTGTTTTATAACCTCCGCACACACCTTGTAGGCTACACATTGCATTCTCGTGTTAAGTAAATAACTCAGGGAATTTTCCAAGTGATGTGTACAAGAAATCGAAAAATAAGTTCATTTTGTCTTGCAGTATGAGGATTTTTAAACACTGCAGAGATTCAATATACAAGAATTGAATTTCAGAACGAAAAATAGAATAAAGTCTTAATGAACTTGGGCTGACAAAAACAAAACTTTACAAGAAAGAAAAAACACATAAATAAATAAAAATGAAATTAGAAATTTCCGTCGAAATTAAAATATCTCTGTAACTATCAAGAACAACCGAACTCAAATGAAAATTATGTATCTTTGGGAAGAAATAAGTAAAAATAATAATAATAATAATAATAATAATAATAATAAATGATGGGTTGCACAAAATAACAGGCGTCAAATTATGATTTTATCTTTCAATATTTTTTTTTCCTAAAAGTAATTTAAACGCATTTAGAACAGATTTCGACATTAGCACCACTTATACACTATTCATCTTTAAAACTGATAAAATTTCAATGTTTTACCTATTGAGGTTTATTTACAATCTTGACTGGTCATTTTCGTTAATCAACGATCGACAGATGCTCATTTTTCTCTCGTACGTGCATGATGTATTAATATGTGAACCTATGCAACAGTGGGGTAACTAACTGGCTCTGCGTCCCTCCTGCAACTTTCAGTTGGTGCACCCTTATATGTTAACAACATTTCAATTCTGCGCCCCTCACACCGCGGGGGCGGAGTGTACGCCCCTGGCGTGAAAGTTTCGCACCAGTAGAAATCACCTTTGAATAGTATATGAAATAAAATATTTGTTTTAAAACCTCAATGTATTAGAAATAAAATTTGATTTGAAATTAAAAATATTTCGTTTTGAATATCGTTCGCATAGATAGTGTGAACCAATGAACAGTCTTGAGAAACAGATTCATTAAATATCTTATATGTAAAAGAAATTGAGCTTATAAAACAGTGAAAAGATAAAGGTGGAAGCCTTCCAAACTTGGACATGGAGGAGATTGGAAAAGTCAGTTGGACAGAATACAGCATGTGTAATGAAGAAGGGCTAAAATAATATGCAATGAACGGACGCAAAGAAGAAACTGGTTGGGGCATTATTCACACGGATATAATACATAAGAATGGTTGAAGGAAAATTAGGAACAGGAAGAAACAGATACAACTTGCGAGTGCATGGATTTTTGCGATTTTTTTTTCTGACACTTTAAAGTGGTGGTCTTTGTACTGTCACAAGTGAATATTAAAAAAAAAAAGAAGTTAAAATCGCTCGGTGAATAGCGATACCCAATCTGGTCAAAGTAACTAACTATTCCTTCATTCAGTAAAAATTAATAGCTTACACGTGCTTATACAGCATAATTTAACAATATGTCAATAAGCAGATGATGTGTTAATATAAACTCAGTTAAGACAGTTGGGCTTGATCAGGCTTGGAACGACCTTCATTTAGCAAAGGCCACAAACTCACTCACTATACCAAGCACGACGAATGTCCAAGCCTCTATTTCAATCCTTCATTACTCATCACATTGTATGTACCGCATATGCGAGGTCATCCTCTGTCCCCACCTACGGTTGCTTTCTCTCACTTACGTGTAATTTAAAACTTTTAAAACGAGTAATGAACTACAGAGTAGAATGCCACCCACGCTCTAAATGAGTGTTCATTGGTCGACCGCAAAATGGGTGGAGCCAGAGCATTATAATAAGGTGTGACAAGATTCTTATTATCTGAAAATTTTACAAAAAGAAATGTTATTTTGTGACTCTTCCCCCACCTTGTTGTAGTTGGCCACATTGTAATAATCCATACCTGCATCAGCGCCATACCGTCTCAAGGTCACCGACCGTCCCGGAACTTACGTACGTAAAGCAGCTCCCATTTGTCTATTAAGTCAACACCATTACCCATCTATCTCGGCTCTCCTTTCAAGATGCTTGTGTTTTCTCTCCGAGAATTCCCTCACCCGAAACTTCTAAGCAGGCGGAATTTAATTACGACCTTCACTCAAGAGAGAGAGAGAGAGAGAGAGAGAGAGAGAGAGAGAGAGAGAGAGA